>JAAKBH010000870.1:0-87181 GCA_019776075.1 Amaranthus palmeri
ATATATATATATACCTATATACATCTATATATATATATTATATATATATTATATATACTATACATTACATATATATATACTAAATATATATATATAAATATATAATCTCTATATCTATATATCTATATATATATATACTATATATTACCTAAATATATATATATATATATATATCATATAATATATCTATATCTATCTTATATATATACATATATATATATATCTACATATACATATATATTTATATAATTATATAAATATATATCTATATATATATCTATATATATCTATCTATATATATATATATATATATATATATATATATATAGTTCTTACACAACAATTTTCTATTCTTTACCCCTGTGTTCAGTGTTATGAAGAAAAATGTGTGGAGAAAAGGGATCTTACTACGAGAGCCACTCACCCGAAATGCAGAGCAGTATAAAGGGTACATATAACACTATTTTGTATAGTGTTTATGTGTTGAATTAGTTATAATGACAACAATTGTCAAATGCTTGAAATTAAGTGTTAAGTTGCGTTTTTAAGTGTTTTAAATATTTTTGTCACTTTCGTGCGTTAAAATAGCTTAAACTTGGTTTTGTTATGCACGGAAACTTGGTACAAAACACTATTTGGTATATATTATTGTATTGACGTTGTTAGATACAACAATAATTGTCATATGTTTGAAATTAAGGGTCAAGATGCGTTTTTAACGGTTTTGAATGATTTTTGGCATTTTCGAGCGTAAAATAGCATAAACTTGGTTTGTCAAGCATGAAACTTGGCACACAACACTATTTGGTATATATTATTGTGTTGAAGTTGTTAGAATCGAAAATAATTGTCATATGATTGAAATTAAGAGTCAAGTTGCGTTTTTAACAGTTTTGAATGATTTTTGGCATTTTCGAGCGTAAAATAGCTTAAACTTGGTTTGTTAAGCATGAAACTTTGCACACAACACTTTTTGGTATATATTATTGTGTTGAAGTTGTTAGAATCGAAAATAATTGTCATATGCTTGAAATTAAGGGTCAAGTTGCGTTTTTAACAGTTTTGAACGATTTTTGGCACTTTCGCACTTAAAATACCTTAAACTTAGTTTGTTATGCACGAAACCTTGCACAAAACACTATTTGGTATATATTATTGTGTTGAAGTTGTTAGAATCTAAAATAATTGTCATATGCTTGAAATTAAGTGTTAAGTTGCGTTTTTAACGGTTTTGAAGCGTTTTTAATTTGGCACTAACATATATAATTGTATGTGCTGAAATATGTAATCTCAATTAAGGATGCTAATCCTAAAAGCAAAGAAGCAACTTCGACAATATACCTACAGGATCCTCAGATCCTTTAGAAAGGAGGAATAACCCCTCAGGACGAATTGCCCTGAGAGAAAGCCGTATGCCTCCCAGGACAACTCGTCCTGCGGAATAACAAATAAAACCCTTGAAGGGCAATCAACCTGCTGACATGGAAAAGCAACAGCTGTAAAAGTACTATTCTAAGTACCATTGCAACTCGGGTAAGGCAAGGCACCACACCTACCTCGTACCTTGTTGTACTATGGCACACTAGAAGCCACAAAAGGGGACCACCTTCTAAAGGATCACCTCTCAACGATAGCCACGACAGCTATAAAGATATTCTTTGTCTCCTCTACCTTGACATCAGAATATTCCATGTAAGGTAAAAGCCTAAACAGCCCTTAGGGTTTGAGGAACTCTCTCCTAAACCCTCCACTATAAATACACAGTGCCATGCACTACATTCGGTAACTGAACTTAACGTAAGATAAGCCAACTCTACTCTTCATACTTACAACTAGTACACTTCAAGTTATCTCAGTTCCATTACTGACTTATGCATCAGAGGAGGTCCCCTGGAGTCCCCCCTCCGGCCCTCGTTTGTTACCTTGTGCAAATCATCCCAGACAAATGTGCTAGAACGCATCTCGTGCCTCCCAAGTGATTCATATCTACTGTGAATCTTAAAAGACATTCCCTTCATCTTTGAAGAGATTGTTGATTGTTCTTTCCATCAGGAACAATTTGGCGCTAGAAGGAGGGCCTAGAGTTCTTTCTAGCAATTTTTTCACCTACCCAAGCCAAACACTAGCCCTAAACACTAGCCTTAACTTTAGCCAAAATGACCAACAAAAAACAAGCATGACGATCCAAGTCCGGAGAACGTAGGTTAGCCAAAGCAGGAGGATCCACAAATCTGCCTATGAATGTCGAGAACCGTTTTGTAAGTGACCCAAATCCTTACACTGAGCAAGAGTGGAACCCACTCTTAGCACACAACGCCGTCGTTACAAGGAACAATGAGGTCTCATAAGATGAAGAAGTAACACCTTCAGTGGTAAGAGCCCCGCGCGTCAAGACTGGTCTTGTCACACCGCCAAGTGGAGGCTAAACCACAGAAGAGGTTGCTACGTTGGCACACGATTTGAGACAAGCAATCATTGCTGCAAGGAACAGCCCAGTGGCGACGCCCCCTCCTCGGAGGACAGCCGCAGCGAGCCATCCGATTCCTTATCTTCCCTACGAAGAAGATAAGGCCGAAGGAAGAAACTATGCAACTGAGCGGGTTGCCGCCGAACAAAGGGCTGGGAACGTGAGAGATAGGCTAGGGCCCCGATTCATTTCTCTAAAGGAAAGATTGGGCCCCATACCTGGCGAAGACCTTTCTCGCGCTCCTGGTCATAGTAATGCCCCTGACAATCTGGTGCACGAACAAGAGGTCCAAAGCCTTCTTAAGAGTCGTATCCCAGAAGAATCTACTGCATCCTCGGGAAAAAGGAGGAGTGTATACAGCAGGCTTGGTCCCGTCAACTCCGCCCTCAAAGGACTAGCGGGACGGAAAAAGAACAATGACTATGAAGAAGACCTTGGACCCAGTTCCAGGATGCCACGACACTCCCGAACTTCAAGATCTGGGAGGCGTGAGAGAAGCAAAGAAGGAACCTGCCAAGACCAGGTTGGAGGAGAACGAAATGATGTGGAATATTCCAGAAACAGGCGGAATAGGCCTGGAGGAGGCAAACGGCTGAATATTCCCTCCCCAGCAGAAAAGATCCGCATACCGAACACGTCACCGTTCTCACATGAGATCGTGAACGTTCCGGTAGACAGGGTCAAGCTCCTTAGTCACATTAGATTCGACGGAAAGGATGATCCCACTGATCATCTCAACGCTTACCAAGGACACATGTCTTTGGGAGCCCACAGCGATGCGTCCTGGTGTAAGAACTTTGCACTAACCATGGCCGGGTTAGCGCAAACGTGGTTTCAGGGCCTCCCCGAAGGTTCTGTTGCCAGCTTTGATGACCTAGCAGCCCGGTTTATGAGTCAATATGCACCTTTTATCAGAAAGCCCAAGCAATCCATCGAGATTATGAAATGCAGGCAGAGAAGGGAAAAGCCTCTCAATGATTACATCGCTCGATTCAGTTTTGAATGTCTGACCATCTCCAAACCGGAAGATTCCATCATACTCTTGGCTTTCAGGTCAGGTGTGAGTGATGATAGACCGGAAAGTCAGAGATTTAAAGAAGATGACGGATGGATTAACATCCACAATATGGACGATGTCAAAGAAAGGGCAGAAAGATTCACGGCTTTAGAAAATTTTAAGCATATCGCCGCTGGTTTAAGAGGGGAAAAGCCAGAAAAGAAAGGCCAGAATCACAAGGAGACGTATCCTGACCATCGTCATGATGGCCAAGAAAGAAGGAAGAACAAAGGCTTTCTCGAGGAAAGAGGCCCTAGGGAAGACCCAAGGAGGCCTACCCTTAGAACCTTCGCCCGATTGACCCCTCTGAATACCCCAAGAGCACGAATCTTCGAGCTACACCAGAATTCCAAACTATGGGAGAGGCCAGCACCTACTCGTAGGACGGGAAATAATTTGGCTCAGTTCTGTGATTTTTTAAAAATGGGAAGATGAACAGAAGAACAAAACAGGAGCCGAAAGGAAAAGGAATCCAGGCCCTGATCGTGGAGAGGAAGAATCAAAGAAACAGAAGAAGGCCCCAGTCTTCGTGACTTTTGAAAAATCAGGAGGATTGACAGATGAAGAAGCTCACCTGAGAGCCGTGGCTCAACCTGTGGCCAGGGTCTTCGAAGTACACAAAGATACTGGAGCTCCCCGATGTCCCGACATGACGTTCACCAGGGAAGATTGCAAAGGAGTGATGTTTCCCCATTCAGACCCTCTGGTCATGATTGTCGAAATAGCAGAACAACCTGTCTACAGAGTCCTGATAGACACGGGCGCAGAAGTTAATGTTATATACAAAAGCTGTTGGGACCGAATGGACGTCGGAGGACATCACCTTCTAAAAGCAACAACTCCAATTCGATGGGGTCCGAAGGCAAAGTTACCCTTTCTTGTCACACTACAAGTCCAGGAAGGAGTGACTGTTACCTGTACACAAGAGTTTTACATCATTGACGCTCCCACGAGGTACAACTGCATCTTGGGAAGGAAGTTCCTAGGGGATATTACTTGAATTCCCTCCTCTTTCCATCAAACGCTCCTCTTCTTGGGGGCAAAAGGGAGAGTAGGACGGGCCAGAGGATGCCAACAGATGGCTAGAACATGCAACATGATCAAGGCAGTTCGTTCCCCTAAACTCAGACCCAAGAGAAATGAGGAAGAAAAAGAAGAAGTATAAGAAGCAAGAAGGTCTGTGTGGAAGAAGCCGCAAGAGATTTAGGATCTGTCCTAACCCTCCGAGAAAAGGGACCCGTAGAAATCGACCCTCGGCCCATGCACGAGGAGGAATCCAATAACACAATACCACCCAGGTTGCTCGAACCTAAGGAGTCAGAACTCGAGGAAATACCCCTTGAAGAAGGGACAGAGCGAACAATCAAGATAGGGAAAACCTTGTCACCAGATGCGAAAGCAGAACTCTCTCAACTTATGAGAGAAAATACAGATCTATTCGCATGGTCGGCCGCCGACATGCTCGGGATAGATCCCGCCACCATCAAACACAAATTGAACGTGGTGGAAGGGTCGAAACCGGTCAAGCATAAGAAAAGAAGCATGGCGCCAGAGAAAGAAAAAGTTGCTGAAGAAGAAGTTAGAAAGCTTCTCGATGCAGGATTCATAGAACCCTGTCAATACCCAGAATGGTTGGCAAATGTGGTACTAGTCTCCAAGGCCACATGAGGGTGGAGAATGTGCATTGACTTCACCAACCTGAATAAGGCGTGCCCAAAAGACTTTTATCCGTTGCCCAGGATTGATCAGTTGGTAGACTCTACCGCAGGGCATGCACTACTCTGCTGCATGGATGCATTCTCAGGGTATCATCAGATTTTCATGGATCCTGCAGACAAGGAAAAAACCGCCTTCATCTGCCCAAACGGAGTCTACAACTATAAAATGATGCCCTTTGCCCTGAAAAATGCCGGAGCGACATATCAGAGATTGATGGACCAGATCTTCGCCAGCCAACGTGGCAGAAATTTGGAAGTATACATAGACGACTCCATAGTCAAGGGTAAGACAGAGGAAGATTTAATTCCCGATTTGAGGGAAACCTTTGATAACATGAGGAAACACAGAATGAGGCTGAATCCCAAGAAGTGTGTTTTTGGAATCCAATCTGGAAAGTTCCTAGGGTTCATGGTATCGCAGAGGGGCATAGACGCCAACCCTGCCAAAGTCCAAGCAGTCCTGGACCTGGCAGAACCAAAATCGAAAAAAGACATCATGAGACTCACGGGAAGGATGGCAGCCCTCTCCAGGTTCATAGCAAAGTCTGCTGAAAAATCTCTACCGTTTTTCAAGGTATTGAGAGGCAATAAAAGTTTGTTTTCTGGGGAGAGGAACAACGTAAAGCCTTCGAAGAATTGAAAAGTCATCTCCACAGTCCACCCATGCTCGCCCAACATGTAACAGGAGAAACCCTCTATCTCTACGCCGCCGCCTCACAAACCACGGTTAGTGCTGCGATTGTTAGAGAAGAAGGCAATGTGCAGCAGCCCATATACTTTATCAGCAGGATCTTACTTCATGCTGAAACAAGAAACCCCCTGATTGAGAAGACAGCATAAGCTGTGCTAATAGCTGCAAGAAAGTTGAAGCCCTACTTCGATGCTCACCAAGTAATATTATTGACTGACCTTCCCTTTGAAAAGTCATTAGACAAGATCGAAAGATCAGGATGGTTGTGATACCCCAGATTTAGCTTGAAAAGAGATTGATAGACTACTCATATCAACAAGGTGCATCTTCTTTTCTAGGGAGCCCATTTACTAAGAACTCCACAGTTAAGCGTGCTTGGTGTGGAGCAATCTTAGGATGGGTGACCTCCTGGGAAGTTTTCCGGGTGCGCACGAGTGAGGCCAAAGTGCGCTGGAAAGACTTGTGTTGGTCTGTGGGGCTAGTCTACAATCTCCATGAGGTAGACATCGCCGGTCCGAGGGGCCGGGGTGTTACAAATGGTATCAGAGCAACCCTGCGACCGTGACTGATTGTGTATTCAGTGCACCTAGCGGGGGAAAAGATCCTGAAACGACGATCCAACGAGGACGTTGTATTCTTAAGTGGGGGTGAGTGTGATACCCCAGATTTAGCTTGAAAAGAGATTGATAGACTACTCATATCAACAAGGTGCATCTTCTTTTCTAGGGAGCCCATTTACTAAGAACTCCACAGTTAAGCGTGCTTGGTGTGGAGCAATCTTAGGATGGGTGACCTCCTGGGAAGTTTTCCGGGTGCGCACGAGTGAGGCCAAAGTGCGCTGGAAAGACTTGTGTTGGTCTGTGGGGCTAGTCTACAATCTCCATGAGGTAGACATCGCCGGTCCGAGGGGCCGGGGTGTTACAATGGTTAGCCAAGTGGGCCATCGAATTAAACGGGTACGGAATAAAATATCAAGAGAGAACAGCCATCAAAGGGCAAGCTCTAGCAGATATCTTCGCTGAATGCTCCTACAACCCTTAAGCCAGGTCAAGTGCGCAAGTCTGGCTAGTACGCACAGATGGCTCTTCAAGGAATGTAGGAGCAGCAGTAGGAGTAGTCTTAATATCCCCAGAAGGGAAAACCATAGAATACGCCCTCAGGTTCCTGTTCAAAGCTACAAATAATGAAGTAGCTATTGCTGGACTACAACTTTGCAAAGACCTGTAAGAAAAACACGTGAAGCTGAAAATGGATTCCTAACTGTTAGTAAACCAAATCCTGGGGGAATACGAAGCCAGAGAACCATCCATGCAAAGATCAGTCAACATGACAACTTCAAGGTGGAGCGGCTACCCAGGTCGCAGAATGAACACGCTGACGCACTTTCCAAGCTGGGTAGTGCTAGCCAACATGACATGAAAAGATCAGTCCTGGTGGAAGTCAAACCACAAAGTGCTATACATGAGAATGCGACTTCGATATTCGCCGTGGATAGGGCAAACCTGCCCCAATGGATGGAAGAAATGATAAACTTCAAGGAAGAATGCAACCTACCTGACGATCCGGTCAGAGCAAGGAAAATAAAGAATTTGGCTCCATAGTTCACCATGATCAATGATGAATTATACAAAAGATCAAAAAGCGAGCCTCTACTGAGATGTGTCACACTTGAAGACGCCGAGTATATCTTGCAAGAAATCCATGAAGGTGTATGCGGCCACCATCAAGGAGTTAGGTCATTAGCTCACAGAGCTTTCAGAGCAGGGTACTACTGGCCCAATGCATTGTCAGATGCAGAAGATATGGTCAAAAAATACGACAAATGCCAGAAGTTTGCCCCAGGAATCAGCATACCTTCCAATAAACTAAAGTTTATCCACAATCCTATCCCCTTTGCACAATGAGGACGCGACCTGTTGGGACCATTCCCGGTGGCCCCGGGAGGAATTAAATTCCTCATTGTAAGAGTGGATTACTTCACAAAATGGGTAGAAGCAGAACCATTGGCCACAATCACTTCCCGCAAAATCGAGAAGTTCATTTGGCAGCCTATCACCACCAGGTTCGGACTACCCATCGTCCTGACCATGGACAATGGAAAACAGTTTGACTGTGACACTTTCCGAGCTTATCTCAGTGACTTCAATATTCATGTGGCATACTCCTCAGTCTGTAACCCCATAATGCAATGGCCAGGCTGAAGCAGCAAACAAACAAATTTTGAACGGGTTAAAGAAAAAGCTTGATGAGGCGAAAGGAAGATGGCCTGAGATCCTGTACGACGTCTTATGGTCACTCAGGACGACTCCAAAAGAAGCTACTGGTCGAACTCCTTTCAAGCTAGTATATGGTTCAGAAGCTTTGATGCCAGTAGAAATCAGGGTGCCAACCTTACGCACTCAAACCTTTCAGGAAGAGGAAAATCAAGAGTCTAGGATGCTAGACCTATAACTCATTGAAGAAGTCAGAGAAGAAGCATCACTAAAAATGGCAGCCTATCAAAATAGAATCGCCAGACTTTACAACAGGAAAGTGAAGGAAAGAAGTTTTCAGGAAGGAGACTTAGTCCTCAGATATGCCCAAGCAGCACAAATCAGAGACCATGGGAAACTTTCAGAAACCTTGGAGGGCCCCTATATCATAACTCGAGTCTTGGGACATGGAGCGTACAAAATGAAAAAACCAGGACAACCAGAATTCCGGCATAAATGGAACTCTAGGGTCCTGAAAAAATATTATGTATAGTCCTGAAACGAGACAAACACTTCCTGTAATATTTCTTTTTTTAGCCCTTTGAGGCCGTTGTAAATACAAAAAGAGCTCTTCTCAAAATATTCAATAAGCATTTATGAAATGTAAAAGACCTATTAGTCAGCATAAACAGATGTACCTTAGCCTTGGATACAACAGCTTTCCAGTTAAGAAAGACATACCTTAACGAAAAAATACAAATTTTTTAGTTAAGACAGATATACCTTAACCTTGGAAACAATAGCTTTCCAGTTAAGAAAGAAAACGGTAAAACCTGAAAGCCAGGATTGTCCTAACTCACTTATTCTTAAGACGAAAACTTAACAGGCGAAATACAAAGTTCCCTGTTAAGCGAAATTCTTGTCTTAAATGATCCCGGTCTTCCACAGACCACCGCCATTCTTGGAGCGAGACTCTCAACAGGAAAGACCATATAATACCCAGGAGAGAGTATCTCAGACGTCCAAACAGTAGGCTATTCTTGGGTCAACATTTCTACAGGACAGAATTTATTTCCCTGTAGAAACTGTCCGGGTCCCGAAAGACTAACAAAGTCCCTAATTATTCCCACTCCTGAGAATAGCCAAGGTCAGCCAAACCTAGGCTCTGAGTAAGGACTTGGGTAGGGACTGCGTTTATGCCCTGAAAAGGAAAGGCCCTAGTTCAACCCATTTGGGATATCAGTGGGCAGTCCTCTAACTCTTGCAACTAGGGATGGTAATGGGTATTGGACCCGACCCGGATCCGTGGATCCGTATCCGTTTTCACGGATCTGGGTCTTTAAAAAATAGACCCGTCGGATCCGGGTCGGATCCGGGTCCAATTAAAATTCATGGGTCCGGATTCGGATCTGAGAAAAATACCCAGAGCCGGACCCGCAGACCCGAGGACCCGTTTTTTAAAATAATATATTAAATTTATAAATTACAATTTCAAGTGAGAAACACCCATTTTAAGAATACCCATTTTGGAATGTTGCATATTCTGCTGATTTGATAGATTAATACTACGGAACTAGAACAAAATACAGCAATTCAACTTCTATTTGAGGTTATACTTATAAAATATACCACTTTACATAATCATGAGTAAAGTTTGCCTAATGCCTATTACCCATCTGTATGCATGATATTAGTATCTGGTAAGCTATTCTTCTAGCTCTATTATTTCTTAGCTTTGATTACAATTGTCTGGCTGTCTCACCCGTATCTGTCTATCCTTATCGGCCAATTAATACCAATCAATTTATGCCAATATGAATTGTATACTCTTATTTTTGTGAACTTGCAAATGATGTTTCCTATAATAAAAAATAAGGGCAAAAACAAGTAAGATCCGTTTTGGACCCGGATCCGATACTGGATCCGTAGTATCCACGGATCCGGATCTGAGTCTTTAAAAACTGGACCCGCGGGTCCGGATCCGGATATGGACCCTGTGCTTGAAAACGGATCTGGATCCGGGTCCACCCAGACCCGGTCCAGATCCGACCCGTTGCCATCCCTAGTTGCAACTAAACCATCGATGTTTCAGTTAAAGTGTTAGGAGGCAGATAATGGCTAACAAGCTAAGTATTTAGCACATAACGAAAGCAGTTGCATGAACAAGAAGTTGCACATAAGCAAAGGAGAAGTAAAACACATAAGTGTCTAAGTCCACAAAAGTGACTTCTCTACATCAAGTGCCAATATGCACTATAGGTGCCAATAAGCACTGTAAGTGTTTAATATGCAAAGCCACACACATACTTATGCCCATATAATTGGTTATATGCACAAAGCAGCTAAGTGCAAAAATAACTAATGTAGTATGAGGCAAAACAAAACAAGTGGTACAAAGGCAAAAAACACAGGTCAAGATAAGGAAACACTTATGTACATTCTCATTGAAGGAGTAAAAAGAGAAATTACAAGTCCATACAAGGACCAGATGTGCACAACAGGAAAGGAGAAGAAAATACAACTGTTCGAAAAAATATACAACACAAAGTCATCTACAACAAAGAAAAGAAAGCAACAGTAAACTACTCTTTTGAAATAACAGGACGAGGAGTAGGAATAGCAGGATTGGCTGGTGCAGGGGTTGAAGAAACAGGATTGGTTGATACAGGAGTTGGAGACTGGGACTGGCTTGCAGGAGTCTGGAGAAGAGGATCAGACCTTCTGAGCTTGTTCACCCTGCGATCAATTTTTGAGGCCTGAAGATGACGCTTTACAGCTTCCCAATCGAAGTCTGGGTACTGAAGATAGCAAGCGTTTAACATGAGTACTCTGGCCTTTGCAGCAACATCCCTCTGATAAAAGGATGCAACCTTAGCAATTTGATCGATGTGACTCGCCTGAGCTTCCTCGAGTGCAGTTCGGGCCTTAGCTAGATCTTCCTGGGCCTGTTCAAGGGCCACTTGTGCACTCTTAGCTTTGAGAAGGTGATCATTCCCCCTAAGTTGTGAAACATGGAGGTCCTTCTCCAACTCACTGATTCGCAGTTTCAGATTAAGTTGTGCCTCTTCCAGTTCTTCAACTTTCCTCTCTACCCAGTTCGCCCTGTTAAGAGCAGCCTTGAACCTGTCTGAAGAAGTTTTGATACGCCAAGAGAACCTGGGAGTATAGTTCACAGGAAGGGACTCATTAAAAATAGTGACCAGGTCCCTAACAGCCTTTAACTGATAGTCAACCTGCCCCTGCAAATCCTGCACAGTCTACTCATGTGCAACCAGCTGGGTACAAAGGTCCTTGATTTCACGGTCCTTCACAGCCAAAGAGACCTTAGCGATCTCAAGACTCCATGGGAGCCAATTCCGCAGCTTTGTCCCAAGCCTGGGCAGATAGTTCAGCCTCATAACTCTCCTTCTGCTGAGAGACTTCCAAACGAAGCTGAGAATAGGTATTCTCAAAGGAGTTGCACCTGATCGCTTGTTGCTCCCTTTCCCTCTGGGACTCCTCTAACAAAACAGCCTTGGAGGAACAATCAGCCTGTACAGCCTCAAATTCTGTACTCAACAGGGCGTAAGCCTTGTCCTTATTTGCACACTCAGCTTTTAATCCGCTAATGGCCTCGTCACGGGCAGCGAGTTGAGCCTCCAAGTCTTGTACCCTTTGGGTCAACTCAACTGGAGCCGCCGCCTCAGAAAGCCTCTTCCTCAACTCCTGAACCTCATTATTTACAGGGGTGAACCTGGACTTAAGGTCCTGATACTGGTTCTCCCTAAATTCTAAAATGGCCCGAAACCTCTTATTCTGTACATGAGCCAGGTTTAGGCTCTCTAACAACCTGCGCCGCTCTGAATGAACGGCCGTGCCCAGGTTGAGAAAATTGCTCCATAGAGCCTGTAGCATTAATGAAAATGAGTCATAAGAAGACAGGCATGAAAGTTCTAAGGAAAAGAAGGAATATAGCAAACACACTTACGTTTTTGACGGCGTCCTTAATTTGCTTCAAGGAAGGAGCCACCGTCGCCTCCTTCCCATCATCAGCCAGCAAATTGACTGGTTCATACCTCTCCTCCTCAGGGAGATTGTACCTCAGGGCAGCAGAAACGTCTGCATCCGTGTAAGGACGAGCCACGTCAACTGTCCCTATATCCCTTCGGGAATCGAGATACATCCTCTCTATGAAAAGAACATAAAGAACACATGAGAAAAAAGCTAAGGGTTGAAAGTTACGTGATGAAGAGGCAGCACATGTTGTACCTAAGGGCAAAGGTGGGGGGTAATGAAGTAGAAGCCAGCCCCACAGCATCAAAACCAACTGGCTTACCAGCAAACGGGCCCTAATCCTGTATAGTGAGCCGACTCTTTTTTCTAACTGGATATAATCCTCTAGTCCGAGGTCGCTGTATCTTTTCCAAATCAGGCTCAGGATCAGGGCCAGCAGTCGCTACAGAAGGTCCCTCAGCTGCGGCTGAAGGACAAATCCCAGGAACACTGACAGCAGAACCTTCCACAGGAACGAGAAGAACTTCCACTGTCAGGGCCAGGGGAGAAACACCAATAGACGAAGTTACCTCAGGGGTAACCAGAGGAGCTGTGACCAAGGGGGACACTGCTGCAGCAGTCTCAACAGGACTGTTGCCGTTCACATCGAAGGCAACAGTACCCCCCAACTCCTTAGAAGGTTTGTCTTCAACAGTTGTCCCTGCATCATAGATGATGGTCAGATTAATTCTAAGGAAAAGCAATACCAAGGCGAGGAAACAAACAAACCTGTTGAAGCCAAACAAGAGTTTGGAATGAATGCGTCGCCATCTTCATCATCGGAAATGTCCACGAAGGACTCAAAATTGGCGAACGCATCGTCAGGGAAGATCACTTTCCCTGACTCAAAAACTTGGACCGGCACTGAGCCAGGCCCACCACGAACCCCCGGTGTTACTTCAACCTTCACTCCCTCAACAGAAGGATAACCCATCTGAGAAACCAAGGTCTCACCGAAAAGACCCGGATTCGGAACTAAGGGTTCCTCCGTTTGGGAGGCAACAACAGCCGCATCTGCGACCGCTGACACCATCGGTTCTGTTGACACAAATAACACACATGAGACAAGGTCTAAAGAAACAAGCCTCAAAGAAAACAAGAAAGAACATGTGAAAGTTAATACCTGAAGGGAGTGACTCGGAAGAAGGAGAAAAGGAAGGACCCTGCCTCTTCTTAGAATTATGCTCCTGAGAAGGAGCACCCTGAAAAACCTGCCCAGCCACAGGAAGAGACTTTTGTTCCTGACTCCTCTTCCTCTTCTTCCCTGCTACAGGTAGACTCTGGAATGCAGGGTCCACTTTAGACGACGCAGATAGAAGGGAGGAAGAAGTGACCGCCGCTAATGTCAAATCCGAGGCTAAGGGGGCAGCAGAGGAGGCAGATCGATCCTTATTCTTCCCCGAGGTATCGGTAGATGCACCACCTGCACCGCAAGCCGAAGAGACCAACTTAGGCCGGCTGCACCACCCCGCTTCATGCCTCCCTTCCCAGTCTTTAAGGAGATTTCCTGGGAAAGTAGCTTGAAATCAGGATGGATCCAACCGGGCTCATCGAAGAAAACGCTCTTGGGATGGGGAACCCTACCAACACCTAGGGTTACACGATATGGACCAGGGGGCACCACCTGGTCAACGTCAAAGGTGGTAACCGCACTGTTACCCATCAGGCGATCCTGGTAATAATCGCCAGCTAGGCGAAGCTCAAAGTCCTGCACATTTACAGTTGCAGGAGCCTTGGATTTTAGGTCCCAGAGAAAGTAGTCATCCGCCAACTTCACACCGTCACCCACAGGGCATTCAGAGGCACCAAGGCAGAAGTAACTACCAGAGGGGGTTATACCAAGGTTGGTATAATGAACCTGACCTCCATACTTTGCTGATAAAACAATAAAGCGTTAGAATGAACTTGGAAATCAAAGGTAACAAAATGCATGAGCACAAGGACACGCAAAATAAAACGTTTACCTGAGCCCAGGTAGTCAGACATGCCGACCAAAGAAAGGGCAGTCTCCCTCCGCAGGACGGCCTCGTGGCAAAGCCACTTGTGATCATACTCCGCACCGGTGGACCCATCCACCCAGGCCTGGAAATGAAGGACTGCCGCTCTCTCCAGGCGAGAAAGTTTCATCACCTCAGCCATGGTGAGAGGGGCATGCAGTACAGGGGCAGTCCAGAAAACAGGAGGAAAGTACCGGTAAGGATGATCGGCAGTAAGAGGGACTCTGACCCAAACGGTCTTGTCATAGTAGCCCCTCAGGTCCTGGAGGTCCGAATGTACCACGTTGGCACCATTATCTACCTTGGCAGAGTAGAAGGGCTTATTTGCCCCCTGCTCAATCTTGAAGATTGCCCTAAAAAGGTCTAGGGTTAAAGGATAACCCATATACTCGTAGTGCCAAATGAAAGAAATGATCTTTCTAGTGGCATGGGGCATCAGCTGGTTCAGCGACAGCCGGTAGTGCACAACACCCGCTGTAAAAACCAGTGCATGGGGAACCTAACCCCAAAAACCAGGTGATACAAGTTCCCCGGGATGAAGACGTCGGTGGAAGGAGTGGTGGTGAAGATAACTTCATGGGCATGCATGCCCTCCTCGCCCAAGCGGCACCAATAACCTTGGTCCTTAGACAGGCGAAACCAGTCCTTCACCACAAACTGGAGGCGACCCTCCGTCATCAAGTCCAGCACCTCCGGAGAAAGCCTAGACAAATGCAGCTTACCAAAAGTCACATACACATCGAGTGGAGTGAACGAGTGAGCAGTGTTGGAAGAAGGGTTTATGGAAGCAGAAAAGGGAAGAGCATCCTCCCAAAAGAGGTGTAGCCACCACGCCTCAACCCAGTTACGAGGCGGAACGGAAGGATCCTCAACTCTCCCAGCCAAAGGAAAAGGAGTACAAACAGGGAACTCCGCCACATCAACGGCGAAGTCAGAAAATAGTTCTACTGGGGGCAAAACAAACTTCTTTTTGGCAGCCTTCACCATTGTTGCAATAGGAAATGACAAGAGAAGAAGTTTAAAAACTTAAAGAAAGCCAACAATGAAAGCGAAATCACAATGCAAATATTGCCGGAAGAAGTAAAGAAAATCTAGAGAAAATCAAACGACTTAGTAAAAATTTGAATAACAAATGAGGGGGTATTTATAGGCAAAATCCAAGATGATAATGGTGGAAGATGAACGGTCCAGATCAAAGCATTCAAAAAATAACTGAAGAAAGAGAATACCTTTTTCCGTGAAATCGAGAAAAGTACAGCGCAAGTGGGCACACGCGTTCGGCTAGGATTAAAATGCACAGAGAAGTGTAAAAATCAGCCAATAGCGTGACAGAATTTGCTGCAGAAAGGTTAAATCAAAGCCGCAATGGGTCGAATCACTGAAACGGGTATCATCATTACAGCTCCGTCACAAGACTTTATTACCAAAATAACCCCCACAATAAACCTAAGACAGTACCCAAAAATAGCCCATACAAAAAGCCACCCTGGAAAGCAACATCCTGTGAACCCTCACCCTGATATATCATACATGATAAAACACGTCCTGATAAAAAGGCGTCCTGAAAAAATCATCCAAGTCTCATCCTGCAGAAAGACGTCCTGATGAGGATTCACATGCATCGCCCTGACAGAAGTATAGTCCACATCCTTTAGTTGTACACTAAAGTACATGGACTAGGGGGGCAAGTATAGGGAAAGTGCCAGAAGGAAGACGATCAGTAAGTGAAGAAATGGAAATTTTCTTCCAAAAATTCGCAAAAACAGATACCCCAACTTCGCCAAAAAGAAAGTCGTGACCAGATTTGACCTGCTGACTCCTTCAAAGATCAAGATTCAATAGGCCTGAGGGGCAAATTGTATGTGCTGAAATATGTAATCTCAATTAAGGATGCTAATCCTAAAAGCAAAGAAGCAACTTCGACAATATACCTACAGGATCCTCAGATCCTGTAGAAAGGAGGAATAACCCCTTAGGACGAACCGCCCTGAAAGAAAGTCGTATGCCTCCCAGGACAACTCGTCCTGCGGAATAACATATAAAACGCTTGAAGGGCAATCCACCCCACAAGGCAAAAGCAACGGATATGCTGACATGGCAAAGCAACAGCTGTAAAAGTACTATTCTAAGTACCATTGCAACTCGGGTAAGGCAAGGCACCACACCTACCTCGTACCTTGTTGTACTATGGCACACTAGAAGCCACAAAAGGGGACCACCTTCTAAAGGATCACCACTCAACGATAGCCACGGCAGCTATAGAGATATTCTTTGTCTCCTCTACCTTGACATCAGAATATTCCATGTAAGGTAAAAGCCTAAACAGCCCTTAGGGTTTGAAGAACTCTCTCCTAAACCCTCCACTATAAATACACAGTGCCATGCACTACATTCGGTAACTGAACTTAACGTAAGATAAGCCAACTCTACTCTTCATACTTACAACTAGTTAAACACTTCAAGTTATCTCAGTTCCATTACTGACTTAAGCATCGGAGGAGGTCCCCCAGAGTCCCCCCTCCGGCCCTTGTTTGTTACCTTGTGCAGATCATCCCGGACAAATGTGCTAGAACGCATCACGTGCCTCCCCAGTGATTCATATCTACTGTGAATCTTAAAAGACTTTCCCTTTATCTTTGAAGAGAATGTTGATTGTTCTTTCCAGCAGGAACAATAATATTTTTTTTCTTAGTGCTTTCAACAAAAATATAGCATTCATTGCGGCTACTACGTTGTTAAATTTATGGATGATATCATAGAAGTCGTGAAGAAAGTCGGGGTACATAGTATTGATTTCGTAAGTATTTAATTAGTTATTATGTTTTTTAAATTTTTTATTTTAATATATATATAATGTACTAACTTTTTAATAATTATTTATTTTAATACGTAGATTATATACAACACTCCAAAGGCACGCGAATTGACGGATATTGAATTACGCAAAGTCAAAGACAAAGTCGCCGTGTTTATTTCTAATTTATTATGTTGGTAGATTATTATGTACGTAATTTGTAGTATTTAATTAATTAGGTGTATGTACAATTATATTTATGTATATTATATATATTATAATTTGGTGATATTCATTATTTATCGATGGTTGATTATTGTTAAATATTTATTATTTTATAATTAATGTTGATATTTATTATTTATTATACAAAAATTATTAAAACAAAAAAAAATTTTTAAAAAAAAACATGAAAAGGCTGCGGACATCCCACAGAACCGCAGCAATTAAGTCCAAAATCAGCTGCTGCCTTAAAACCAATAAAAGGCTGCAGACATCCCACAGAACCGTAGCCAATAACCCAATTTTTGGCTACGTTTTTTGACCGCAACCATTCTTTAATATTATTTGCTGCTACTACAAGGGCTTGGGTCCAAAACCGCAGCCTATAGTGGCATAGAAACCGCAGTCAATAGGCTTTTTTCCACTAGTGGGACCACATTTTTGTGCGGATTCAACATTTTGGTATACATCTAAGAGAGTATCACTCATACAATTAAGGATGTGCCCCCTACATATGAATTCATCATTGTCCCATTTGCTTCTAGCACGGATATCCTTCGGAGTCTAATCTTCCTTTTCACTAGGCCTTAGTGTGCTAATCACATAAGCAACTTTTAATGTAGTCAATAGAAAAAACATTTTCTTTTGACATCTCCTAAGTTCATTGCCTACAAAATTGTCTGTTTTGACAAAGTTGATAGTCAAATCCTTGAGACTTGCTATATTGTAATTCGAAGGATAACATTTTATATTGTTAGAAAATGTACTTTGATTTATAAATAAACAATAAATTAAAGTTACAAATTTGTAGTAGAAAACCAAATTACATATGACATTCAAGAACTATGCTTATGTACACCACCGAGAACTCCGATATACCGATCTTCAACATGAACTAAAAAACAACTAGATTTTCATTGGAACTTGATATAAATTTTAGGCGAGATGCTATTTCCTAAAGCGTTATTTTCTCCCTACCACGGTGCTTGGAAACAAACCGGAAATACGTTCTGAGATGCGAATAATCACACTTACTTCCTAGCCCATGATAATTAGAATGACGCAAGAATAACTTAAATGGAAGAAGTTATGGAAAATCACAATCAAGTATTGCAGGTTCTCGATGTGAAGTGCTCCAGAAGATAAGAGAATCAAAAATTATGTTTCTAAAAAACACACAAGCATCCTACATTTATAGAATAGCTCACACGACTTCATGAAGCAACGTATCACTTCACGAATCACAAGGCTGATTCACGAAACACAAGATTGATTCATGAACCAAAGTCGCCTTTAATTCAACTTGTTCATCCCAACAAAAATGGTCAAAATAACCATAATAACCGTTGGAGGTTATAAAATAACCAATAAAACAATAAACAACGTTTGCAAGAAGAACCTCGCACACAGAAGGGCCTCCGCGAGCCGCGTAGAAGGCGACGGATCGCAAATGTTGTTCTACTTGCCTCCGCGAGCCGCGTAACAGGCCGTGGGCTGTGCACTTGGTTCTGTCTTGTTTATTCTTTCCTTACAAACTTGGGATATACTTAATTAATTTAATTAAATTTATTTAATTAATTTAATTAATTACCTTCCGATAAACATTATATAGCTCTAAATTACAACAGATTTGAATGATTATATGATTTATCAAACAAAAAGTCATATTTTAAAAGGAATTTACTTAAATCAAAAAGGTTTCAATAACTTGTTTGAGAACACTAGTGTGTTTATACTGTCTTTTTGTTGATACTATGCTTTAATTTGTATGTTTTTCCAATGGCTTGGTTTTTAGAGTTTACCCCTATGGCACCTCGATGGAGAATAGATATGCAAGCGGAAGATGAATCCGAGTTGGAGTGTGACTCCCCTTTTGTATAGATCTCTTTATTTTACTTGAGACTATTAGTTTAGTTGTTTATGCTTGGACTATTTTAAGGATGTAATTTGAACTTTGAAGTTATTTCGTTTTGGTATTAATTTTCCTTTATTTTAGATAGTTAAAACTTCTGTTATATTGCTATGTTTTTGAATCAAGTATATTCTACTTATTTCAATTGGGTCAACCAACCCAAATTTGATGGCCTAAGTTAAAGGGCCCAAAGTCTATAAAAGTCAGTCAACACCCCAGGATAGCCAATATGGGAGAAATGACCAAAATGCCCCTGGGACACCTAATTCAGGTCATTTATTGCGCTATATATACACACATTTATTACCATTAATGGTATCTTCTCTCTCTACACTACTCTCAATTATATGCATTGAATTCTTACTTCATCTTACCGATCACTGACTTTAGATTATTTTGCTGGTCAGCAGCCGAACCCAGTTCAAGCAATTTGGACTTTTACGCAGCATGATCCATTTTCACAAGCAACCCCTTCCTTTGTGATTTAAGTTGACTCGATTTTTTCGCAGAAAACAATCAACAAAGTTAGTTTGTCAAGGGTTCAAGTAATGAAACAATGATCATTCCTTTTTCTATTAAAGTAGACGAGAATTTATCAATGTGGTTGCTGAAATTACTTTGAACGTATGGAACAACTAAAGCAACATCTTGACAAAGTTTAGTATAAAGGATTTGGGTAAATTACATTACTTCTCAGGTATAGAAGTTCATTAAGTTACAAATGGTATCGTGCTAAAGAAATAGGTTTGATACATCCAAAAATCTAACAAGCTAATAACTAGCAAAACAGAAGAAAAAAAATAAAAAATTAAAATTGATAAAAAAAATAAAAAAAAAAAAAAAAAAAAAAAAAAACAGAATTTAAGCTAAGCATCCTTCTGACTTAAGGGGTTTTTCAGGAGATCACCCTCGGGCAAGGCTAACTTGTTGTTTGTAGGATCACAGATGCGGGACAAAATCATTCCACTACAACTAAGAAACGATTGAACTTCAACCACAATTCCTCTCCCGAAGTCGATTCAAGTTTCTTCATAGAAACAAGCTATAATAATAATAATAATAATAATAATAATAATAATAATAATAATAATAATGATATTAAAAAATGATACATATATAAAAATGTAAATTGTTATTGGTTGTTGATAGCCGGCACGTGTTGGTGCAGAATAATGCTATATTTTGGAGTTTTTTAATAAAGATTCTAAACACTGGTGGTGGTGTTGTTTGGAGAGGCAAGACGAGCACGAAGTTCCTTTCTAAGAATTTTCCCAGATGCAGATTTAGGAATTGCATCTACGAAGTATACTTTGTGAAGCTTCTTGTAAAATACAACCTGTTTCATCAATTATTACTTATTAATTAATCAAAAACCCGGGTTGGTGGAATAGTATATCATAAATAATAATTAGAGTTTATTTTAAAAAAAAAAAAAAAAAAAAAACCTGTTTTGCAACATAATCTTTGACTGTTTGTTCAGTAAGATCTAGAGCATTAACAGATCTAACGACGAATGCGACAGGAACTTCCCCGGCAGCTTCATCTTTTTGGCTGTTATACATGATTAGTACAAGTGTACGTTCAGTAATAATAGTTCATAATATAAATTTATACATTAACGGCTCATTTGGTAGGTGGTAATAAAGCACGGTAATGGAAATGAAAAACTAGTTAAATTTTGGTTGAAAAATCTCTTTGCTATCTTGATGGCTAAACTTGACAATCTTCAATCATCTCATTTTGGTCATAAAATTCATTCTAATGCATTACCGCTGAAAAAGATGGTAATATGTGGTAATAAAAATTTGCAAACAAAAAAACCTTTTTGTGATCAAAGTTTCATTACCATGGGAACGACATAAAAATTTTGATGAAATTTTACACTATAATTTATTCCCATTATCACTGTTTAATACCACTAATTCAACAGGACGTAAGAGTTGAAAGAGAGAATGTTACGGGACGACTGCGGCATCAGCAATAGAGGGATGGTTAACAAGAAGTGCTTCTAATTCTGCTGGCGGAACCTGCACCATGCACCCAACATTCTTTTCTTAATTACTTTTAAGTTTAATATTTTTAATAAAACTAATTGGTTAGGTATGACTTATATGGAGTATTATTTTATTATAACTCTTAAGCAACTAAGTTTACAGCTCATCATAGTTATTATAGTACTTCCGAATCAATTTAGTTATCACATTTCTTTATTTGGCAAATTCATATTAATTGTCAAATTTCCTTTTTTGTTAATATTTTTTTACCTAAATACCCCATGTTCACATAAGTAAAGACCAAAATAATCCCATTTTTACTACTTACAATACTCCAACTACCCCCTTTACAATTAATTTAATCATCAATTAAAATTCCTCAACTACAACATTTTTTAATGGACCCCACACCACCGTTGATAATCACGTCCAAGCAAATGAGACAACTAAATTGGTTCGAAGGATATTACCATTAAAAACAATACAATCATCCTATCTCTCTTTCATGATTCATGAACGATCTACTTTTTCACAATAATCATCAGTTTATATATATTATCATACATGTTTATCAAATAAGCATGAAAAGACATTTTACATTTATTATTTTTTTCTATAGTTTTTTTGAATTTTAATTTAAAAGAAAATATATAAAAAAAATAGGTGGAGTTGTTAGTTGTCCATAATATAATAATCCTCTTCTAATTCAGTTGGGTATAATTGTTGACAAAAAATCCAATGATTTTTATATTTTTAACTGATCTTTTTGATCATTAGTTAAGCAATTAGTAAGAATGGGTTTGGTTTTTTAAGAAATTAAACTAAATTTTGGTCATTACTAATAACAACAACACATAATTACAAAGAATAATTATTTTTAATCCTTTTTGCATATATACCAATTACAAATGCGTTAAACAATTAGTTGTATTTAAAATAATACTTAGCTTAGCTTGTATATTTAGAAGGTAGTATTATAGTAGGGTGAACTTGCCTGAAAGCCTTTGTATTTGATGATCTCCTTAACTCGATCAACAATGTAAACTTCATTATCATCATCCACATACCCAATATCTCCTGTGTGAAGCCAACCTTCAGTGTCAATTGTCGCTGCTGTCGACACTGGATCGTTCAAGTACCCTGTGTTCATAATAAAATATATAACATATATTATAAGTATTTCAGATCAACTTAATGTATTACAATATTAAGGACAAGCCAAGCCAAACCAAGCCAAGCCAAACCGAATGTCCGTAGTTCAAATCAAATTCATCCTATCAAATAAATGTTATTATATTTATGTAGCACATCTAGCTATTGCATGCATCCACACCTATATAAATATAATAATACTCCCATCTACTTATTCTAAGTATCTCATTTTCCTATTGGATCAAGTCACTCTAAATATTTCATTTATATTTTGGATTTTAACTTAATCAATTTACTCTTATTAGAAACTTAATAATTTTTTTTTACACATTTACACTTACTAATCCTACTTTATCATATCAAATTCAAAAAATACTACATTTTTTTCATATGTGATCCCATTTAATTGTCAGTAAAATAGTGAAAAGTCAAATACAACACACTAAATAAATAGGAAGTGTTAGAGTATATAACATATCATGGGGCCTCAACCATCAATTTAAGCTTTTGGTTAAGATTGTTCCTTGACATGGTATCAGAAGCCAACGTGACAAAAAGTCATGGGTTCGAATCTCAACCACCCCTCATTTAAAGTGGAATGTTCAGCGTATATTATGTGCATCCACACTTTTAGCCCAATAGGCTCTAGTGTGAGGGGGCGTATTATTAGAGTATATAATATATCATCGGGCTTAAATTTTTAGTTAAGATGGTTGCTTGACAGGATGGATTATTAGGATAGAGAGTTTCAAACCTTTCATAATTTGATGACCGCGAATGCAAATTTCTCCGGGTTGATTGTAGCCAAGGGAGACATTGGTGTCAGGGTCAACGATTTTCATCTCAGCATTCCTAACAACAACACCACATGAACCCGGTTTGGTTTGGATGGGTTCCTTTGCAAATGCTGGGCACATTGACAACACTGGCCCTGCTTCTGTCATTCCATATCCCTGCATGCATTTTTAAACATTTTATTATATTCACCATTTCTTAACATCCAATTTTATTACTAACACTAATGCGTATACGTAACCTTAATAAATAAATAAATGCATGATTATTTATAAGAAGGTAAGGAAACTAACAAATACATTATTTATTAAAATATATTCTTGTGCACAACATTATCAATGCTAATACATGAGTTATTAATTTGATTGTTCACTATTTCAAACTCTTCCAACTATTTTTAACTCTTGAAAATAAAGTCTTGACATGTCTTTATTGAAAGGATCATTTACTAACTACAGCCTCTACGTTTACTCAATTTTAAATAAATAGCCGCAAACTTTATTTTTTACCAACTACAGCCTTCAACTTAAGAAACATGACATCGAGACAGCCAAAACTCCCCAGCTTAACTAAATTACCAACTGATCCCCAAAATTACCTTTGACCAAGCCCCTTTACAGTTGACTTAAATTAAAAGCTTTCTTCCTCACATGGCTAGAGTAAGACATTTATAACATTAGGTTCAAGTATCCAATCCTAATTCAACCTTTTTTTTAACAAACTAATAAATATAACAAAAATTAGAGCGTGTTTATAATTTTCCTATTTTAATTTTAATAGTATATTTTCAGAGACTTAATAAGTGAATAATGGGGTCAAGAACATTTAGTTTTTAAATGCAAAATTTGACTAGTTTTTATATATTAAATAATAGGGTTTGCGCAAAGATTTTAGACGCTCCACTTATTTTTACGATGTCTTTTAAAATGGTACCTTATAGGAGTATTACATTAAAAGATAAAAAAAAATTCACTTCAAGAAAAATAATTTTAGACAAAATGTATTATACTACTATATTATTTCAAATATTAAAAAGTTAAAAAAAAAAAAAACAAATTACTTAGTGTTGCTTAGAATCGAGCCTGAATAACACCATTTAAAATTATTTGATGCAATTTAAATGGTGTAATAATAAGTTTTTGAAAACAATTGACCAAATTTATTAGCTTCAAAAAGATAAAATCATAATTTGTTGTGGAGAATTTGAAAGAATTGTGGAAAAGAGATTGACATGCAATTAATTAATTAATAATAATAATTAATAATATCTTATAATAAATTAACAATGTTCTGTTAAGATGACACTTGAAAATTTTTAAAACTCTTATTAAATAATACTTTTTGGAAGTTTAAATCTCCCCGAAACTAGTTTTACCATTTTAAGATGCTTCTTGATCAAACCAGCTGGTATAAGTATTTCAATAATAGTGTTTATCATATTAACATGTGCATGATCATATAAAAGAATCATACTAAAATAACATAGTATTTTGGTAGAGTAATTTTCGATTATATATTTTGTTTTCTATTCTACACTTTACAAAGCAACTTTTTAACTTCTAAATATTATCTCTTTCATCATTTAATTTTACGATCACTTATTAAACAACAAAATTACCAACTTCATAAAAAAAATAAACATTTTAATTTTGAATTTTTTAATCTTTTAAACTTTTGCTCTATTTATTATACTATTATAGGCAATCAATCTATTACTACTTTTCCCTTCCTTTCAACATTAGTCAAAAAAATGTAAAATTTTTCATTTTAAGTATGAAAGGGCCATTTTTATAAATTTATAAAAAATTAAATAGGGCCGCAAAATCTTTTGCTCTCATGTTGATTTTCCATGTAAATATATATAAAACTAGTGGGAAAAGTTATAATCTCAACGTCGTGGAAATGGTACGATCAATATCTATAGAATCCAATCGTATGATCATGTAATCCTATAAATACATTAATCTATTTTAGATAACTGATTATCAATGTTGTAATAATAATTTATTTGCCTTCATCTATATTAAGTTTTGAAAAAACATACTTTTAACTAGGGTCAGAGAAAAGAAGAAAAACGATAACCTATACCCATATAGAATGATGCGGTCAAAGATGGAGGGCTTTCTGTTAATAAATTTTTAATTCCTTCTCCGAGCCTTTTTAAACAGCAACTTGTTTGCTAAGTGGTAATTAATGGTGGTAATTGAAATGAAAACTAGTGTAATTTTAGTGGAAACATATCTTGGCTTGCTACCTTAATGGGTATACTTGTCAAACTTCAATCATCTTATTTTCTTCATAAACTTCATTACAATGCATTACCATCGGGAGAGGTGGTATTAGGTGGTAATAGAATTATAATCAAAAACACTTTTTGTAACCAAAGTTTTATCTTCATAAAATGATATAAAACTTTTGATGAAATTTTACACTATAAATCAGTCCATTAGTATATTTAAATACTATTATCAATTAAACGTGGTTTAAAACTTTGTGGGTGTTTCACGAAACCACCCCATTTAGAGATGGAAAACTAAATTTTCAAACTTTTGACATTAAGATTATATTTATATTCTGCCTCATTCAATCACTTGTATTTGGACAAGACCACAACATGATAAAAAACCTAAAAAGTATTAACGTGATAAGCAGTCGAACCAAAAAAGACATCCAACTACCATCAAATTTGCAAAACCGATCTGAAGAATATGGGTCCCACACAAAATTGAAATTATAAGAGATGTATTATAAGGTTATACATAAAATTATTTTGAAATAAAATTATTGCTCCATTCCCTTGAATTATGTGTATAAGATGTTGCATGGGCGTTTACAATTTTGACCTTGATGATATGAATTTTGAAAATTGATACCTATCTTTAAGATTAAAATTGAAAAATGCCCAGAAATGAAAAAAATGTTCTTCAAGTTGTTACACGAGCGAATTGAGCCGCCTCAAATTGACAGTCTCATTACGAAGTCGTCTAGTCCAAGACCAGTTGTTACTTAAACGATTTTGGAAAATAATAAATCTTATCAAATGTAGGTGTATGCAAGTCAACATTCATCACTCGTTAATTTTTAGATCCAAATCCATGCATGAATGCTCCGTGAGAATCCACACAAGTGAGCTACGAATTACAGTCGGTCTTCTGAGAGAGCGTCTCTTTGAGAGACGACTTTCAGGTTCAGTCCATTAAAGTTTAATAAAGTTAAAAGATAATATAATGAACTAACCAAATTAAAAATAGTCTTTTAAAAATACCCCTCATACAAGATTTTGTAATTATAGTAAAATTGTATGGGCTTGATAGAGTATAGCTAAATTTAGCTATATATTCAGCAGTATAAATATAGACAAAGGTCTGGTGAGTACAAATTTTAATAAATTCTGACATTGGAGTAGATGAAAGATCCAATAACGGCCCACATGGTATTAAGTAATAAGTAATAACCATTTATTTCTAAGAATTATGAAAATTTTGGGAGCCACTGACGTATTCTCAAGGTTACCACAAGAGACAGTCAACCATCACCTTCTCATTCAATATACTCACTTCATTACATTTCATGATTTACACTTTTTTTTTTATTTTATTTGATTTTCACTTCTATTATAGAGGTGTAATAATAAAAAAAAAAAATAATAATAATAATATGCCATAATAATAATAATAATAATAATAATAATAATAATAATAATAATAATAGTAATAATAATAATAAATAATTTTGTTGTATGTGTATAAGATACGTAGTAAACGTGGTAAAATGCTCGTGATTAAAATTTAAAGAGAAAATAAGTTTAAAATTGAAATTTCAAAAAATAGTATGAGACCATTGCCAAAATATTAAATATTATAAAGTTAATAAGACAATCTAAAATATAAATTCACTTTAAATTGCAAATTTTTCAAATTTTTCCACTATATTGACATCTATGTTGCAAATTCTACTACTCTTATATTTTGTATTTCCTAAAAATGATATATTTTTCTTTTAATTATGTCCATAGATAAAACACAAGACGGTCGGGCTGGCAAAAAATTAAGTCCCAAAAAATATTTTGAATAATTTTATATATTTATAAATCCTTTAGCTCTTATTTTTACTCTTCCCCTAATAGAGGACTTAAATGTTTTCACCACTAGAAATATAAACTTGATCAAATTTTTCAATTTGCCAACTAAACAGTTAGAAAAAAAGTTGGAGAAAAACAGGGCAGTGTATTGTACCTATTTTAGTTTTAGTTCTAACTCCTATGTCTAAAGATGTATGTAACATGCATATAGTACATAAATATAGAAAATAAATTTGATAATTATTTTAAAATTAATAGTATATGTTCCAATAAAGAGAAATATAATAATATTTTTAAAAAATATTCTAAATCAAATTTCAAAAAATAATAATTTTATTATATAAATATACACCTGGTACATAAATTTGAAAAAAAATGAAAAATGTATATACTTGCTCTACTCGCTACATAACAGTTTTTTACACTATTTATCATTCAAGCTTATTTTATATAGTGTGGCTTATATGTAAAAAAATTAGTCAAGTAAGATCTTGTTTGAATAGTCTAGTTGCTTTTTTTTTTTTATAATATTAACCTTTTTATAATTTTAAATGTGTATAATTTAATAATAAATAATTAAAATAACACATTAAATTGCATAAAATGTCAAATATAACAAGTATAATGCAACCGAAAAAATATATTTTATTGGTGAATTCTATGATCTATCAAATTCTTAAAAATTAACCAATTTCTATAAGTGCATTAATTTCTGTTAACTCTAAGGTGTCACGACAATTGGCAAACAAATTGCACTTTTTTGCAACTTTCATGATATAGTTATATAGAATAAATGAAATAAAAACAGTATTTCCAATAGATAATAATAATAATAAATGCAACCAGTAACATAAAAAAAAAGTTAAAATAAAATAAAATAAAACGTTACCTGACCAAGAATTGCCTGTGGAATCCTTTCTCTAAGAGCATCTTCAAGTTCCTTTCCAAGAGGTGCAGCACCAGACATAACAATCCTAACTGACCTCAAATCATATTTCTCTACATTTGGATGTTTAGCCAATGCCAGTACCAATGGAGGAACCACCATTGCTACTGATACTTTATACTTCTCAATCAATTCTAATAACAAATTGATTTCAAATTTAGGCATTAATAAAATCCCACTTCCTGCTCTTAACGCAATCATAAGAACAGAGTTTAATGAAAATATATGAAACAATGGAAGAACACAAAGCATTACATCCTCTGTTGTTAAATACATATTCGGATTTTCTCCATCTACTTGTTGACCTACACTTGTTGATAAGCTTTTATGTGTTAGAATCACTCCTTTTGGTAACCCTGTTGTGCCTGATGAGAATGGTAGCACAACCGGGTCATTCGGGTCGATTTCGGGTTGGGTTAATTCCGCTTCATTTGATTCGGATAGGACTGAGAAATTGAGGCAATTCTCAGGTGGGTTATCAACAGTTATGACATTGAAATCTTCCCCTAATTTGTATTCATCATGATTTCTAAGTTTATCAACGAATTGGGATTGGGTAATGATCAATTTAGCAGAAGAAGTTTTGAGTTGTTTAAAGATCTCGGAAGGAGTGTAATAGGGATTAGCAGGGGTTGAAATAGCTCCAATCATGGAAGCTCCAAAAAAGGAGAAAACAAATTCAGGACAGTTTTGGAGGAGAATCATGATGGTGTCTCCCTTTTTGATCCCTAATTTGGATAATCCAACAGCTGTTTTTTGGCATAGAAGGTGGGTTTCTGCATAAGAGTAGATTTTGGATGTGGGGCCTGAGATTAAGCATGGTTTATCAGAGAATTGGGGAAGTTTTTCAAACAAATAGGAGTGAAGAGGGAGATGATCTGTGATGGGGATATCAGGAAGTGTTGATTTGAAGATGTGGTCTGGTTTGGATTTGGTTGGAGATGATTTTAGAGATGGGATTTCTGAGTCATGGGGTTGAGCTTCAACAGCTGCCATGCTCATTTTTTGATTAGGAAAATGGAAGCAAATTAGATGGTTTTTTTTTTTTTTTTTGGGGTGTGTTGATTTAGAGGGAGAGGAGGATGAGAATGGGAGAGGTAGTTGAATGAAGGAGGGAAGAGAGTGTGATTGGACTAATAAATACAAGGAGAAATTGTGAAAGAGGAAGTGTTAGGTGGACAATTGAAATTTTGAGGTTACAATATGGTAGTGCTTTGTTGTTGGTGTTTTATTACAAATTGATAGTAGTTATTCTGTTTCATTATAGCTCTCTCCAAATTATTTTAGATGTCATATTTGGGTTTTCACGGTTATTAAAAATGGTGTGGGTTTCATTAAAAAGATGGTCTTTGGATATTTTAATTGATTAAATGAATTGTAAAGGTGATAGTTGGATATAAGGAGTAGTACAAGTTGGGGTATTTAGGTAAAAAAAAAGATAGACAAAACAAGAAATGGGACAATTGATATGAATTTGCCAAATAAGGAAATGGGACAACTAAAAAGATTTGAAGAGAATACTTGTTATTAGTATTTGACTTTTAATACAATTTAATGTGTTATTTTGATTATTTTTATATTGAAATATACACATTTAAAACTTATAAAAAGTTAGTATTATGAAAGTATACAATTAATGATTCAAACAAAAACTAACTTGAGTATATTTTTTCTTACACATAGGCTGCAATATATAAAATAAGCTTGAACAATGAATAGTGTCAATAAGAATAATGTAATAAGTATTTCAGAACGACGAAGGAAGTATGAGATTGTAAATTTTATGTGATCTTTAAAATATTTGGAAATAGATGTTTTATTAATGTTTCATAATTCACTTTTAACTCTTTTAAGTTGTGGTATAGTGTTATTTATTATATTTTTGTTTGTTCCCTTTAATAAATATAATACAATGAATTTAATTTTAATGAATTGACTAAGACTTGAGCTTTATCCACCTCGTTTCTATTTAATACTCCCTCCTATTTATAATAAGTTTCTTTCACTTTTGAAACACTATTGATCTATCACTCTTATTAATTTAAAAAATTGTCATGTGGGATCTTATTTAGTTCGTTTTAATGTAAAGTTTATTATTGTCTATATTTTATAATTTTTAGACATAATTAGATATATTAAGTATTGAATTAGTACATTAGACATAGTGCATAATATAAACGAGATACTTAGATAAATAGAAGATAGTAGAAAATATTTTTTAATTTTAGTGTGGTATAGTAGATGTGGTCAGGTCTTTTAATATGATAATACACTACATTTTAATTAATGTATTAAGAGAAATATAAGTTTCAGATTTTAGTGATATAATATAAGCGAAATCATGTTAAAAATTAATAATAGATCAAATTCAATGCGACGAATTAACTAAAATAATATATGAGGCAAAAACCGAACTTACAATATGATTTAAAAACATCTCAATTTAAAATAATATTTGAAATTACTTCTAACTAAAAACAACATAAAATCTCAATTAGTTTAACTTATTATATCTAAGTAATCTAACATAACTATTTACTCCGTTTATATATATTTTTGGTGTATGAGAGACATATACATGATAGTATGAATGCAGCCGTGCTATGGCAGCCTGAACCGTGGCTTAGCGGACCTGACAAAATTGTAATGAGAAGACAAAATAATTAATTTGCCAATTTAAGCAAGTGTGACACTGACGCAGTACAGAGTCGTAAATTTGAGGGCTTAACACATCAAAAACTGGTAGGCAGGGCCGTCGAATGGCAAGTGCAAAGCGGTCAACCGCCCAGGGCCCCGTGTTTTTTAGGGCCCAAAAAAACTTATTCTTATGTATATAAGTGATATTAATTTTAATCAAATTTATATATAACTTACATTGTTTTGCTAAATAATATGAGTTTTTAGTGTTTTTTTTGTAAAGAAGATTAAATATTAGCAATAAAAAACAAAAGATGTATTATATATTATGCATTATGTCTTAAGTTTTTAGGGGCCTATTTTTATCTTTTGCTCTGGGGCCCAAAAATGAACGAAACGGCCCTGAATACAAAGGTGCATTTTTAGAAGGAAGGCAACCATAAAACGTGATAAAACAACTCCATGTTAAACAAAAGTAGCTGAAATTAAAGGCTGTAAGTAGATTACACAGAAGCGAACTCTATTAGCATTTATTTAATACATTGTTTTTCAACTGAACTGATATCGAAAGAATGTACCTGCACCAGTAGATGAGGTTTAACAACAAAGAATAACAAGTTTTTTTTTTTGATTCGCGAGTAGTAAATCAAAGCGCAACAACAGGATCTGGTACAACTCAAATTGAATAAAATGTGGGAAATATCTAGCAGCAAAGCAAAGAAATTCTGCCAACATCTGAGAAAGAAGAATAAATGTAAAAAAAATAATTGCCTTCAAAAAAATAACTCTTACTTTGAAGTAAAAGTGAAGGCTAAATTACAATAATAAGATGCAAGTGAGAATAATATGTAGGCATCGATTTTCACCCCAAAAAACTACTTATATATAACTTACATTGTTTTGCTAAATAATATGAGTTTTTAGTGTTTTTTTTGTAAAGAAGATTAAATATTAGCAATAAAAAACAAAAGATGTATTATATATTATGCATTATGTCTTAAGTTTTTAGGGGCCTATTTTTATCTTTTGCTCTGGGGCCCAAAAATGAACGAAACGGCCCTGCTGGTAGGGCCCGGCCCAGGGGCGTATCTAGACTCGAACTAGCATGGGCCTATGTTCGAGTCATGAAAAATAATGTAGTATATTAAACTGATGTACAATGTCTGAACTCACGATTTTCTATGTGATTTAACAAAGACGTTTTTCAGCTAATTACACCAGATCAATGAGAGTATATGTAATATTGATCAAGATAATAAAATTTGTCTGGATTGGTGATTAGGTAGGGGTATGTGGATAATCATTTTAACTGGGAAATGGGAGCTGAATTGTCAACGTACGTGGCCATGTTCCTTTTGATTAGTTGTATATTTCGTGAGCCTCTTCTTTCCTTACCTACCCCCTTTGTCCCCACCATCCTTTATTCTCTTTCTTGATTAGCTCAAATTCATGCCACAATACTTTTACCTAATGAAGTACTCTCATAGTTTATATTTGACGGGGTGTATTGGTCAATTTTTATAATTACTCCCTCCGTCCCATATAATTTGTAGCAAAGAGAAAGTTGGTGTTTTTTAAGATAAAGATAGATAATGGTAATAAATGAAGAGAGAGAATAAATTGTGTGATTGAAATTAAAAGAGAGTTAAAATGTATGGATGAGATTAAAAAGAAATAGTGGGCCATAGCCCAAAAATAAAAATGATGCAAATTAAGTGGGACGGACCAAAATAGAAAATGTTGCAAATTAAATGGGACAGAGGGAGTATGTATTAGTAATTCTATAATTGTACATAATTGAATATAAAGAACTAGTATAAATCCCGTGCATTGCACATAATTAGTGGAGTGGATTTTTTTAAACATAAATTTTTAATAATTGTGCAATATGCATATTAACATTATGATATTATAGTACTATAGATAGAATTTAATAATATATTCAAATTGTTTTATAAAAATATAATGGCTCAATAAATTATTAAATAAAAAAATAATTAAAAATAATCAAAAATTTTTGCATATTATCATTATGAATTTATAATAATTAAAAAAAGTAGTTATAATATATATTTAAATTAAATAAAACAACAAAAAAACTTAATTCACTTTTGATGGAATAATATATTGTCATTACCAAAAAGTAATCTGATATTGCTGGAAACTATTTATTTAGATAATCCTCTAACAATAAAATGTTTCTAAGGCATGCATATTATTTATGAACTCATTCATGAACAATATTCACGCCACATCAGCTTTCTTTGCCATTTCATCAGCACATTCAGCAACCACTCACTCCTTTGCTTTGCCATTTCAGCTTCTACTTTGCATCCAATCCTGGTTAATACCCACCAGAAGAAATAACCTCAATAGCCACCTTACCATCCTACCTCTTTTCTTCCTCCTCTCTCTTCATTAAATTTTTGGGAGCTCCATGTCTTTGGGTTGGCTGGCAAGGTGGCAAAGTGGTATTTCCTCACACACATCAAGGATGGTGAAGCTATTGAATTATTTATTCCATTATCACCAACATTGTTTTAGACAACTTGATTCCATTCACTTTCTTGCTAAAGGTTAGTTCCAATTTCAATTAGTTCTCTGAGATTCTACTGTGTTGCATTTAAGATTGTTGGATTGCATTTATTCAATCAAGCTAATTCTACTGTGTTTGGAGTGTATTTCGTTGGGTTCTATTGTGTTGGTTCTGCTGTGTTGCATTTAATTCCATCAATTCCCTGGGTAAAGATTTTGAAAGAATCAAGTGTTTTAGAGATGGTTGCTGTAAGTTATCAAAACATGATAACAGGGGCGGAGCAAAGCTTACAGAGGCCCTGTTCACTAATACAATTATATAAAAAAAAAGGGGCCCTTTATTAATAAATTTGAAAGCGAAAATATCACTTTAATTTCAAATCATATTAGACATTGCAAAGAGACTAAATCACTAAATTAGTATTTGCAAGAAATGATACCAAAATGGTTAAATCAACAATGCTAAATACACTAACACACAACATCAACATATTAATGGAGCATTACATATGCTTTTCCATGCTTTTCACCTAATTTTTTTTACTGTATTTTCTTTTGCTCGTTTTGTCATTGAACTTCCACAACATTTATTTTTAATTTAACGAAAAATAAAACTCTAACAAATTGAATATCTAACTACAAAATTAAAAAAATTATAAAAGAAAAAACATTAATTTAATTAGTACCTGAAATTAGAGATCTTGAATTGGCACAATTTTTGTATTTTCCCTTTTCTTTTTTGATGAACAAGAATTTGGGTTAGAGTTTAATTTCACAATTTTTTTTTTCTAAATGTAATAGAAATTAGAGATCTTAAATGATGAATAATGAATAGATACAAGATTGTTGGCTAATTTTGAGATTCAATGCTAAGAAACTAAATTTGCTTTTTCTTGGATGTTGAGAGCCATTAACAGCGGAAGTCACAAAATAACGCTGCGAGGAAGATGAATCGAGTAACAATAATAAATTTGGCTATTTTTGATACTTGAAAATGTTAAAAGGGATTCAAAATTAAAGTTTGAGGAAGAAGAATGATGAAATTAGTTTAGAAGAAGAGGCCTAGGAAATTGGTTTCAGAAGAAGGGGCATAGGAAATTGGTGATATTGAAAATTGTGAGAAAAAGTAACTAAAGTGAAAACTCAGTGAACAGCCCACTTTATTTGCTTTATTTGCGTTGCTCGGGTTTCGAACCTGACTTATTTGGTTTTAAGTGCAAAACATTAACCACTTGTGCTACCTTGCATTATAGATTAATAATCCAACATTTACTATATGAGGCCTATTAAATTAAGGGGCCCTGTTCCATTGAACAGCCTGAACCGGCCCAGAACCGCCCCTGTATGATAAAAATTCCATTCGTTTTCCGCTTAAGGGTTGAATTGATAATTTGACTGTGGAATATTACATTTAGAATTTGGTAAAGCGGATTCTTTTCTATTCCTTGAAAATAATACAAGTCATTATAATAATAGAATAAAAAAACCTATGGAAATATTTGGGTTTTTATTTAATAATCATGTTTTGTCATTTTTAAGGATAAATAATTTGACTATAATCATGCTACCCTAATTTGATAAATAATCATGTTTTGTCATTTTTAAGGAGAATCATCTATGTGATATGCAACTTTTATCTATCCTTAATTTTTATTGAATTAGAACTGATTAATATAATCATTCTTGCATTTTGAAACATAGAATAAAGTGATTGGTTTTACTGCTTTCACTAGTGGAAAAAAGCTTATTGGCTGCGGTTTTTTGGCCGTTATTGGCTGCAGTTTTACCTCGCAGCCCTTGTTATAGCAGCAAATGAGATTTTATTATTGGCTGCGGACATGTACAACCGCAGCCTTTAGTCATTTTTCAAAAAAAAAAACTTCCAGATCTGAAAAGAACAAGAACAAAGAACAACCCAGAAGAACTCAAAAGAACAAACGAGTCTTAAATTTTACAGATAAAATGAAAAATATAAAACTACAAACGAAATGGTAACCATTAATCATAAACAAGTCTAAAACAAATGCAAAAGAAATTTTCAATACAATTTCAAAATAAAAATTACAAACGAAATTTAAAAAATACAGATCTAAAACAATACATGACCTTAAAAAATACAGATCTAAAACAAACGAAGAACATCAATGCATAACCTTCGAGCGTTCTGGAGTTGCATGAGCAAATACAGATCTAAAACAAATCTAAAGCAAACGAAGAACATCAAAACGAACATCAAATACATAACCTTCGAGCAACCTGGAGTTACATGAACAAACGAAGAACATCAAAACGAAGAACATATCCTTTTGGCCCATCTCTTGCATACCCAAAACGAAGAATAGTTCTTCGAGCCTATTAGAATGAAATTAAAACATGAAATTGTTGGGCTGCCAGTAATTAAATTGTTTATAAAAACGCCTATTAGACCTGAAATTTCATTCTACTATGAACAATAGGGTATAGACATTAAAATAGAGAGAAAGCTTGAAAGATGTTATGTAGAATGAAATTTTAATGAAATTAGGAGAAGAGAGAGAAAGCTATTCTTGAAGACTAGAACCGGCGCCCATAAGAATGAAGGTAGGGTTTTTTGTTAATTGAAGAGAGAGAAACGGCGCCCATATATATTAATGAAGGTAGGGTTTTTTTAATGAATTTAAGAAACGACGCCCTTCAATTTAGGGTTTGGCTGTTTTGGGCTGGGCTTCATATTTAGAATAGGTTGCGGACGTATAGAAAAACCGTAGCCCATGACTTATTTTAATTTTTGGCTGCGGACATAGAGTAAAACCGCAGCCTATTCTAATTTTTTTTTAATTTTACATATTGGCTGCGTATACACTATAACCGCACCCAATAAGCCGCATCCAATAAGCTTTTCCCACTAGTGTTTCTGTGTTAATTTCAGATACTTTTTTTCATGTACCTTCTACTGTGTACAAGACTTCTATGGAATGGTTAAACAAACAATCTCTCAATTTATTAAATTCTACTGTGTTGGATTGTTGGATTTAGCTTTTGCCATGTTGCATTTAATTCAATCAATTTGAATTTTTTTATTCTAATTGTTACAATTGATGCATTGATGGTTTAGGTTTAGAATGTTTGCATTGGTTTTGTTGAAGCATTTATAGTGTGGGGTTTATATATTGTCTTGCGTTGGAGCTCCATTTATGTAAATTTAAACATAATCTTGTTAAATTGAGTTAGGACAACTCTACTGTGTCTGCATTGGTATTAAACTCTACAGCTCTACTGTGTTAGGAGAGTTTTGTTAAATTCTATTGTGTTGGATTGTTGGATTTAACTTCTGCTGTGTTGCATTTAATTCCATCAATTTGCATTTTATTCTAATTATTACAATTGATGCATTGATGGTTTAAATTTAGGTTTAAAATGTTTGCATTGGTTTTGTTGAAGCGTTTACAGTGTGGGGTTTAGATATTGTCTTGCGTTTGGAGCTCCATTTATGTTGATCATGATTGCTTAGTGTTATATGTGCTTTAGATTTGATTTGCTCCATACTTGTTGATTACTTGATTGTAGATCATGATTGCTTATTTGCATTTATCATAAGTAAAGCTTTTGGTCTCATTAAACTAAATTTAGGTGGTTGCCATCCGTTAGATTAGTTATTAAAAGAACAACATATGTTTTAAAAATGATAGGTAATGGCTAGCTTCACAAAAAATACCACTGGTACTAACAAGAAATTACTTAGCGATGTGACGAAACTCTTGGGCATTAGTGAACCCCTTTATTGTATCTTGAATGGTAATTCGCATGTGGCTTGTGTAGGTATTTTTACGAGCAAAGGAGCGCTACCTTATTTTAGAGTTGTCCATGTTGATCGCCTCTGAAGAATCGACGACGGGGCATTGCTTGTAATCTCTTGTAAAAGACTTTGCCGTTTGTATTGAACATATGGACACTGGCATGGTTAGACTTTGTGAACAGTGCGCTAGCTTTTTTGTTTTATCTTCTTCAAGGGGGAGTATTGACGGAGAGGCCTGCGTTGACATACCACATGACACAATTTCGGCTACCTCTAAGGATGAGAGTTTGACTCCGACAAATCCTGCCTCGCGAATCCCTTGCTGTACCCTTCCGCCACCTCCTAAGATACGTCGGGTCAATTGGTTTCCTGTACTAGCACTTCGTACTCCTCAACTAATTCATCCGCCTTCTAATTTTCCTGATTTGTTTCCTAAGAAAAAGGGTGGCCGCTGACTCGCAATACCAATGTCTGTTTGCTCGAAAAAGCATATGTCATTCCGTGCTTAGAGTATTGTTTTTTCTCTCTTTGTAGTAATGGTGGAATAATAATGTCGATGTTATGTTGTTAGATTATCAGTTTTTAGTTTTTTTATCATAATGCCTGCGGAAGCTGCTCTTACAGGATATGTTTTTCTGTACTTAGGGTATTGTTTTTTTGGCTTTGGGTAGTAATGGTGGAATACTAATGCCGTTTTTATGTTGTTAGATTATAAGAAATTAGTTTTTGTATTAGGCTTATGTTGCTTAGTGTTGAACACCATTGCTTTTTTGTAAACCTCTTAAAATTAAACTAGCGTTCTACTTCAATGACCATTTCTAAAAGCTTAATAAAATGTACGTATTCTATGTTTTGCTTAACTTCTTACTCATCCTTCATTTATTTGCTCATGTTTTATTTTCGGTCTGCTATGCTTTTACCATTGTTGTTTACTTAGCTTTGCCATAGATGTAGCTTTTAGATTATGTTGTAGTTAGATAACTAAATCGGTAGCTGTCTACGTTTATTTTACAAAAAAAAAAAAAAAACACAGCCACGATACAAGGGTAGTTGCCTGCGTTTGGACTTATGGACAACCTTATGCTGTGCTCGAATGAAAATATATTTTAACTCATGTATGAAACAAGGATAAACAAGATAGCTTCTTCACTTGTAATTGTTCAAATTAAGCCGATGTATTGCACAATCACTTGTGCACCGATAACCACAAGTACTGCAGTAGTTCAGGTTGATGAGACGCTATGTGAAAAGCTCAATAGCAAATCTTGTGCACCTAAGTTGTTGGTTCTGCATCTGTATGCTTGTTTGCTTTGTTCTTTGTGGCGTAGCTTGGCATTAGTAGTTGTGGTTTATATGCCTTTGAAAGGCTTAGCTGACTTGGGTGTCGTATACATCGATACCCACACGTACTGCAATAGTTCAGGTGATGAAACGCTGTGAAACTCTCAATAGCAAATCTTGTGCGCCTAAGTTGTTGGTTCTGCATCAGTCTGCTTTTTGCTTTGTTTTTTGTGGCGTTGCTTCGCATTAGTCGATGTGGTTTATATGCCTTTGAAAGGCTTAGCTGACTTGGGTGTCATATACTTAAAAACACGCTCTAGCACATTTTGATGTGTTGCTTTACATTCAAATGCTAATATAATGAGGTTTGCATAACTACTTTTGATTAAGTGTTTCTGGTTTTCTTTCCTTGTGCTACAGTTTCTGAAACGTCCCGTTACACTCGCTTGCTTCTTCCAACTACCTTTTTCCAACGACATTCCCTATTGCCAGCGGATATTTTGCACCTGCACACGGACATATCATGTCGGATTGTGCTATCCAACAGGCAACAGGTTAGGCACTTGTTTCTCTGCAACACTGTTTTTGTATCCAATCCTCATCATTTTGCTTTGTTCCTGTATCCTCATGGACTTTAGCAGCGCAGTTCATTGCTCTTTTCACATTTAATACCAAACAAACGTTCTTCTAATTCATTACTAATAACAGCTTACAACCGGAAACGCAAGCAACTTGCCGACCCGCACTGGGCAGCATCGTGGACAGCTTTCTGGATAGGTGTCTTAGCTCTAATCCAACACTCAACAATTCATTAAGGTCTTTTATATAGTCAAGCATCTTTAAATCGGCTTTATGTGCTTTTACAAATTCACAGATTAGCGAAATAATCTAGCATTTACACATGTGTGTGTGCCATTGATGAAGCACATCTTCTAGAGTTTTGAGGCTGAATGTTGTTGCCTTTTTATAGGTTTTGTCTGTTTTACTTTGTTGATCATTGGAAGACAACTGTCAAATCTTTTAATAGCCATGGATCAATACCGCAGTAAGCGCTTAGCACCCAAGAAAAACAAAAACCCGCCCACAATCCCTTCTCGTAATGTTCAATACAAAAGTAAGCGCATTGTGGAGAATCCTGAGGTTTCGCAACTACATGATGTATCTACTCATGATAGCTTGCTCATCTGCTCTGTCAGTGAAAGGGATCATTGTGCTTATATTGCAACACAACCTTCAAATTCCAATTCTGACGTAAATATATAGAAAACGAAAAGTGTTTGTGCGCTCTATGTTTTTGGTTTTTCCATACTTAGGCTTATTCCGATTCCGAGAAGCCAAAGTTCTTGTAGCTATATTTTTATGATGGTGCATTTGAAAAGGAGCACCGCTTTGGCGTCTTCCCGGAGCTTAATCATGCTTTTGTTTGCTTACTTATGGACATAATGGATCGTAATCCATATGTGCAATTCTTTTGGTCTTTGCAGCACATAGATGTACGAGAGCATACACGGGTTTTGCTGAATAAGAACCCATGTTTAGACCAGAGATTATATAATGCACCATCATCTGATGAAGTTGCTGCAATTTTACTTGATGATTTACCATCAAATGAAAGTAGGAGTCCATATATCGTGGTTTGGGGTAAATCGTCCACATCACATCGCATTTATCATTAGTATGGCTGCTATGACCCTTTACAGTATCCGTTGTTATTTCCTAATGGGGATTGTGGATGGCACCAAGGCGTACGAAAAGATTCTTATGATCAGAGAAGATCGAGACAACGTATGCGCAACCCGATTACTCTTACTTTAGCACAGACTGCTGAAGAATTACTTCTTGATGAAGCAATTGATTAGTGCATACATGATTACTCAGAATTCTATTGTTGCAGTCTTTTCATGTGCTTATATTTCTATGTTTTTAAAAACATTCGCTGCAGATGGTTTCAAAGATCGTGAACAAAGGTTATCATGCCGCGAGTACTATGCGTATAGGCTTCAGATACGTTTGCATAATTATCTTGTAAGAGCTGGGCGACTTTTCAAACAATTTGTGGTTGATATGTATGTAAAGATCGAGAATACAAGACTAGATTTTGTTTGCAACAACCAAGCACAACTCCGTGCTGAACTATATGACAGGATAGTGGACAAAATGAACAACGGTGACTGTTGTGCATCAAATATTGGGCATCGTATCATTCAACCGCCTTCGTTTATAGGTGGTCCTAGAGATATGAAGAAGCGATATTTGAATTCCATGGCTCTTGTGCAGAGATATCTTTTATCTGATATTTTCCTTACAATGACTTGCAACGCAAATTGGGCTGAGATAAAATAAGAACTTGCAGAAGGTGAACATGCCCAAGATAGGCCGAATTTAGTTTCCAGGTTCTTCCGTGCAAAATTAGTGGCTTTAAAAAAGATAATGCGAGAAAAAAACTTTTTTGGAGAGGTTGTTGCAATAATACATGTTATTGAATTCCAAAAGCGTGGCCTACTGCATGCACACTTTTTAATTATTTTGCAGCCTCAATCGAAGATCACACAGCCACAACAATTCGATAAGTTTGTATGTGCGGAGATACCATCACCGTCTTATTTGAGACTTGTGCTGCAGCATATGATGCATGGTCCATGTGGCTTTTTTAATCTTGAGTGCCCATGTATGGTAAAACGTGATGGTAAGCATGTGTGTAGGTAAAAGTATCCAAGGGACTTTACCACATTTATAACGCATTCTGATGATTGCTAACCAAAGTTGTTAAAATCGTGATTTTACTTAGAATCGTTTGGAGAGGTAGAATCGAATCGGTTAAATCGAATCGTAGAATCGTACGATTCTACAAATAAACTTAAAAATATTAAAATATCTAGTTTCTTATCATTATTATCCGTTCAAAAGTATTTCTATTTATGAATTAAAGTGTCTTTGACTTTATTTTTAAGAATATAACGAAAACTTTTCAATAAGTTGTTTAAATCAAGAGAGAGGATGGAGCGCAGGGGGGTGAGCACCTAGCTGTCCCGCGGCCCGTTCTTTCACCAGTAATCTGCCGGAAACTTCCATGAGAGGAGGGAGGAGTTCAAGAGGGAGAGGGAGAGGAAGAGGTGAGGAGCTTAGAGACCTTACCACCATAACTAGGAGTGGGAGTGAGAAAGCAAATGTTAGGTCAAACACAGAGAGTGAAATTGAAAGAGGGCCAAACAATTCTGAACCGAAGGAACCTGAAAATACTACTTCGACTATGGCAGAAGGTCAATTGAAGGATGAGGTGACGGCTATAGGAGTGGATAATCTTGATTTGAAGAAGATTAAGGCTCAATTGGAAGACCTGTACCGATTAGTATCTAATCAAGCAGCTTCTAAAGAACCTGCTATCACAGAACAGACTCGTTTTGTTGAAGATTTCCCACCGCTAAACAAGCAGCTGGACGAGGTCAGCCAACCTAAAATCTCACCTACAACTCCATTGGTATCATGGAAAGACAAGGTATCTAGCTCTATTTCCCCTATTGGTATGCATCTTAAATACGTTCCTCCTGTGGTTGAGAATGGTTGTCAAGTGGTTCAAATAGATGCTCATGATACTAGTGATTTAGTTAAATTGTGGGAACGTGCTGTGGTTGTCTATGTAGTTGGTAGTAATGTTTCAATTGACATTCTTAAAGGTTACATTCGAAAACATTGGCACAATGTGAATATGCCTGCTATCCACCTGCATGAAGAGGGTTATTTTATTCTGAGATTCAACACTGATAGTGAATGTGAGGAGATTATTAATGGGGGACCATACTTCCTTAATCGAGCTCCTATGGTTGTGAAGAAGTGGAATAGGACCTTTGACTTTAAAGAGGAAATTATGAGAGTCATTCCGGTGTGGGTTAGGCTTCCAAACCTCCCGCTCCATTGTTGGGGGGAAGATACTTTGAGTAGGATAGTTAGTGCTCTGGGGGTGCCAATACTTGCAGATGAATGCACGTCGAAGCAATTAAAAGTGTCTTACGCTAGAGTGCTAGTAGAAGTCGACATCACACAAGACTTTGTCAAGGAGATCAAAGTGCGAGATAATGCGGGAAGGGAATTTGTCCAAATGGCTATTCCGGAATGGAAACCATTCTTTTGTAGGAAATGTGACAAAATGGGACATAATTGTCATGGGCTAGCAAATGAGAGTCAAGGTCCGCCTAAAAAGAAAACAATTGTGGAAGAAGGTGAAAAGGGGAATAAGAAATTATGGATCCCTTCATCCATTGCTCATGTGATGCATGGAGTAACTAGTGTCAGCCAGCTTCGGGCAAAATTATCAGAAAACAGTTTGGGTATAAAGGCCACTAATGAGGCAGTGGGGTTACAGGATAGCACAAATGATCAAAACGGGTCTTTCTTTCAGCAGCAACCTACTGTCCAGAGATTGGAGGAGAGTAATGGGTCAGTAAATGAGATCAGTCAGGAGAGTTTTGGGGCAACCACAGAGGACACGGTGAAAAATCAGAATGTGTGTGCAGATGAGGGCTGGACTACAGTTTCCCATTCGAAGGCTGCTAGAAGGGTTCAACGCAAGTGTGATCACAGTGGTGAACGAGATACAGGGACAGAGAAGGGTGAAGGAGGTAGTATTCTAGAGGAGGTTGATAGGGCTAAAATCAGTGATAATCAAAGGGACGGGAACCCTCAATTTCCCTCCCCAAAATGATTATTACATCTTGGAACGTGCGGGGCATGAATAGCCCCATAAAGATCAGGGAAATTAAAACCTTCCTTGATAGTAGAGATATTAGTGTTATAGGTTTGGTGGAAACGAAGATCAAAGCCACTAATGCGAAGAAAATTCAAAAGAAGTTTGGGCATAAATGGAGTTGGTGCACGAACTATTCACAACATGATAAAGGCAGAATCTGGGTTGGATGGAGGCATGACAGATGTAAGCTAGAACAATGTGATACCCACCAACAGTTTGTGTCAACCAAAATAACCCCCATAAACTCAGAGTCTAGTGTGAATATTGTCTTTGTCTATGGGCTCCATACAGTCACTGATCGAAGAGAGCTGTGGGAAGGTTTGATGAAGATGGATCATAACTCGCCGTGCCTATACATGGGAGATTTCAATGCAATATATAAAGATGAGCATAGGAGGAACGGTTCACAAGTAAGTTCTTATGAGACTAGTGACATGAATCAATGGCTTGAACGGAAAGAGCTCCACCCTCTCCCTGAGAGAGGCCATCAATTCTCTTGGTCCAGCAGAGAGGACGGGGAGAGCCGCATCCTTACCAAGATTGATCACGCCATTGGGAATATTCAGTGGCTTTCCAGATACAACCATGTGAGTGTTTTGTATGACAATCCTCAATCCTCAGATCACACCCCTCTGATTGTAAACCTCATGGATCCTGACCAGAAACCAAAATCTCCGTTCCGCTTCTTTAATTATCTCTGTGATCTTGACTTTCTCAAGGTGGTTGAAGATGCGTGGCGCATTGAGGTTAGAGGGGAGGGCCTTCAGAGACTTTGGCATAAATTGAACAACGTCAAAAGGGGTCTCAAACAGTTACACAGCAACGAATTTGTTGGGATTAAAGACAAAATCACCCGAGGGGAAAAACACCTGCAGTATATCCAAACTTGTCTGCAGGCTAATCCCACTAGCGAAGAACTCCATCAGCAGGAAAAAGAGGCCTTATCCCTTGTGCTAAAATGGAGAAAAGTCGAAGATAAGGCCCTGCATCAGAAAGCTAGGATAAACTGGATGAGAAATGGAGATGATAACACAACGTACTTCCATGCAGCTATAAAAGAGAGAATTTCTTCCAACAGCATTCATGAACTCCAGAACAGGGATGGTCAATGGCTCTCCAATTCACATGAGATTCATAATGAAATAACCCTTTTCTACCAAAGCCTCCAGGGTACTGCTACTCCCAACCTTGTGGGCATTGATAGAAGGGTTATGAGAGAGGGCCCCCAAGTTGATAACAGCAGTAGACATGATCTCACTCGGGAAGTGGAAGATGAGGAAATCAAGGTTGCTTTGTTTGGGATGAACGATAATAAGGCTCCTGGCATCGACGGGTTTAATGCTTGTTTTTTCAAGAGAGCTTGGAATATCATCAAGGAGGATTTCATCAGTGCCATTAAAAACTTCTTTAAGAGCAACTCCCTTTTTGCTCCTTTCAATTGCACTGCGGTTACCCTTATTCCTAAAACAACCAATGCAAACAGAGTTGGAGACTTCAGACCTATCGCTTGCTGCACGGTTATCTACAAGGTTATATCTAGGGTGCTTGCGGGGAGACTTCAGAAAGTCATGGGTGTGATTATAGACCAAGCTCAGTCAGGGTTTATTCCAGGTAGACAGATGGCAGATAATATTTTGCTTGCAGCTGAGCTTATCAAGGGATACAATCGGAGAAATAATAGCCCGAGATGTATGATTAAGATGGATCTTCGCAAGGCTTACGACTCCATCAGCTGGGAGTTCCTGTTCTCTGTAATGGCCGAAATGGGATTTCCCCCCAAGTTTGTTGACTGGATCAAAGCTTGCGTTACTACTGTGTCATTCTCCATTTTGGTTAACGGTTCCCCCCTTAAGCCGTTTGATGCGAAGAAAGGCCTTCGTCAGGGTGATCCCATATCTCCATATCTTTTTGCCATTGCTATGGATTACCTGTCTAGGCTCATGCAGAAGCAGATTAATTTCAAGTATCACCCCAGATGCAAACTTACGCGTATTACTCACCTCCTCTTCGCGGATGATCTTCTCCTGTTCTGCAGAGCGGACCTTCCTTCCATTCAAAGCATGATGTGCACTTTCCAATCTTTCTCGAAAGCTTCAGGGTTAGAAGCTAACAATTCCAAGAGCAACGTCTACATCTCCGGGGTTGATGAACAGTGCAAAATGAATATCCTCAGTTACTTACAGATGGAAGAGGGTTCTTTCCCTTTCCGTTATCTTGGTGTCCCTTTGCATTCCAAGAAGCTTAACTCCCGGGACTGCAGACCGCTTGTGGATAAAATTGTGGGCAGAATTGGTTACTGGTCCTCTAGGCTTCTTTCCTATGCTGGAAGAATTCAACTGGTTCGTAGTGTGATTGGAGGCATTCAAAATTTTTGGGCCCAAATCTTCTGTATTCCTAAAAAGGTCCTGAAAATGGTTGAAAACACTTGTAGATCGTTCATCTGGACAGGTAAAGAGGGGTTATCAAGGAAAGCTGCTGTCTCCTGGCACCAAATGGGTCTTCCTTTCTCTAAAGGGGGTCTCAACCTGAGAGATATGTACCAGTGGAACAAGGCTGCTATCTTAAAGCATCTGTGGAATATAGCAGTCAAAAAAGATAATTTGTGGGTGAAATGGGTACACAGCTACTATGTGAAATCTCAAGAGCTGAAAGATGTTCGTCCTTCTATGCATGCGTCTTGGAGCTTCAAGAAGATCATCAAACATTGTGAGCTGGTGGATAAGCTGGGAGGATGGGATATAGTTGCAAAAGGGGGCGCTTTTAGTATTGGCAGAGTTTATGACCTTCTTATTGCTGATGAGCCCAAAGTTGACTGGGGTCATATCATGATCAAGAACGTCGCTAGCCCTAGTGCCAGGTTCATTACTTGGCTAGCCATCCAGAACAGACTTGCTACAAGGGACAGATTAGGCAAATGGATTGAGATATCAGATGACAGATGTGTTCTTTGCAGCAATGCTAGTGAATCAACTCAGCATCTCTTTTTTGAGTGTCAGAATGCGAGGGAAATCAAATCCAATATCTTCCGTTTTCTCCCTCGAAGCCTTGCCGATGGGAATTTCCTTGAAGAAATTCAGAATATGAGTAAGCTCAACAAAAAGAAGACTGATCGTGCCAAGCTGATTGTAGGTCTCTGGACTGAGATGATATACAACATCTGGATGCAGCGTAACAGGAAAATTTTTGATAACCATACCTTCAAACAGAAGGAGGTTATAGATTGTATAGTCTTTAGGATTGCAGGAAGAGTTAACAGTAGGATGAACGATATGCTTGTATCTAAGTAGTTAGTTTTGCGCTTTTGGGCCTATGCTCTCCTTTTTGTAAAGAGCATTGGCGGTTTTGGGCGGTTCAGGGGGAGTTAATTTCCTTCCTGAGCGTTTTGTTTTCTCTTCTTGGTATATAATACAAATCATTTGGCAAAAAAAAAAAAAAAAAAAAAGTTGTTTAAATCTACATACCGATCAAGAAATTTGTTTTTAAAAAGTTTTCATGATGGAAAATTTGAAATTTATGTGTACATGTGAAAGCGATTAGTAAAATATGGTACATAATAAAAATTAAAAAATAATTCATACTATATTAGTAGAATCGGATCGTTAAATCGTAGAATCGTAAAATCGTGTTATGATTCTACCTCTAAATATTTTATTCCAACTAGAATTGTAAGATTCTACAACTTTAAGATTCTAACTGCGATTCAAATCGCTCGCTTGTTTTTGGATCGTAAAATCATAAAATCGTAGATTAGAATCGCGATTTTAACAACCATGTTGCTAACCGACATATATGCGGCGAGATCCGGTGAAGCTGTTAGCATACGTGGTGTGGACTTAGATAATCGGTGTGTTATTCCATACAACCCATATCTTTTAACGAGTTTTGATTGCCATATCAATGTGGAAATATGCTCAACCATTAAGGCTGTGAAATACCTTTACAAGTATATGTACAAAGGCCATGATAAAATATCAGTTAGCATCAGTTCTAGAGCTGAAGTGTAGGTTATTGATGAGGTTGAAAGGTTCCAATCCGGTAGGTAAGTTTCTCCCCCTAAAGGTGCTTGAAGATTTTTTTTTATTCGATTTGTATGTTATGCAGCTTACAGTTCTACCTCTCCAAGTGCATTTACCGAATAAGTAGAGTGTTTGTTTTAACGCGTAAGAGAATCTTGCGCAAGTCCTGGGGTGCGAATCAAGAACCCACAACAAGTAAAAACAACCTTCTAAAACAACAAACAGCTGCACATAGCAGCATCCTCAAGCCCCCTTGCGCTATGTCATTACCTTATATTGCACCCATTTTGTCCACCCCTCGTGCACTCTTGTCGAGCCCTAAACTTCTTACTTTCAAGCCAACAAAACCCACAACAAGCATTTTCCCTTGCATCAAACTACGCAGCCTTCGCACAACACACATGCAACAATGTACACATGTTGTGTTGTGCTTCTAGGCTATGTGTCTACGTATCATTTCTTTGGTTTGGCTTGTTTTTTTAATTGGTTTTCAACGAAGCAGCTACAAATGAATAGCAAATTAGGTTAATATGCAACTGTTTACTAAGTTTGTAGATCAAGAACAAAAGTGAGGGATTGCCACAAAGCTGGTGCTCATTGCTGGCTGATATCTGTAGTTGTTCTGTGCAACTTAGCAAAAACTTGAGGTATGTTGTTTTTGTTGATGCTTTCTATTGCTTTGTGGTGATTGGCTCGTGATGCAGATGTAGTTGTTGCTGCTTCTTCTTTTACTGTCTTGCTATTTTTCTGATGATGTGAGGGTTGTGGTGCTATTTCTGTTGCTTTGTCGTGATTGGCTCGTGGTGAAGGCTGTTTTCGTTGTAGTTGTTCCTATTGTTTTGTTGAGATTGGCTGACGGTGAGGGTTTTTTCTCTAATCTGCTTAGGGTGTTTGAGCTGCTGCCTGCTGAGCTCTTTCTATTCTGTTATGGCCTTCTCCTACTGTTGTTGTTGTGATGGATTGAAGATGATTGCTGCTTCATGTTGTATCCTACTGCAGTTTGTGCACTTGTTTTTGTTGTTGTTGTTGTTGTTGTTGTTGTTGTTGTTGTATTGATTTGTAGCTTCATTGGACTGATGTTATTTGTGCTGCTGCCTGCTAGCAAACATAAATCTATAGTGAATACGAGTTGATGTTTTGGTAGATTATATGAACCGAGAATCATATGAGGTTGGATTGCCTTTCATTAGAAACTCCCAACATCTTTCGAAAAAATAATATCTCCCAACACCAAACAAAGAGCTTTGATAAGCATGAGAGATAGCAATCATTTTATGCAATTTTCTTTTCGATTTCGTTTATTAAAGCTATTGTATCTTATATTTGCTTTTTCCAAATCTTTTGCGCAGAAAATTATCCAATCTTAGACTCACCGGCTCAATAGGGTACCAGCTTGAGAGTTTGAAAGCCTTGACTGAATTGTAATACTAATATCTCTTTGTAGTATTTTTAGTACATTTGTAATACTAACATCTCATACTTCTGTAATTTGATGTCACAACCTTTCTCCCTTCCCACCTTGCACAACTAATTAAACCCAACAAAAGAACCAGCACAACTACTGCAGCAATCACATCCCCACCACTGCACTACAAGTAACATGTATGGTTTCTATGATGAATGTTTAAGGAAGTATGGAAATGCAAATGTTTACAGCTCTTATTGAGAGTCAGGTTAGACTTGTAATTTGGGAAATTTTCAAGTTGTTTGTACAATTTTATTACTGCTATGTTGTTGATGAAAGTCAGGAGCTTTTTCCATACACAATTAACCTTTTTGTTCAGCAATTAACCTAAAATTTAGCTTTGTAAATTTAGCTTTTGTCAGCAATTTTTCATACTCAAGTTAACTTCAAGAGGGGTTTAATTGTGGAAATGTTGATGGAAGTCAGGAGCTTTTTTTTATACACAATTAACCTGAAATTTAGCTTTGTAAATGTGGAGTGCTGCTGTGTCAATGTTGATTAAGAATTCCACAATGATCAGTGTTCAGCAAACCTATATCAACTTATTGTCAAAGAAAGAGTTAGGATCAACCAAGAATATGTTTCCCATGTTAAGTACTTTTAAATTATAGTATGGAATGTATTGGCTAAATGTGCATACTGTGTAGATGTTAATGAAGTACTTGTCCCATTCAGAGGCATATTTCAAGACTTCCTTGACTTGGTAGATCACTGCTGTCTGACCATGTTTGACAAAAATGATATCTGAAGATATAAGTAAGGATACATCTATATACTAGATACGCTTACAATTTATGCCTTATGATCTATGAATTTTTTTTAAGATAATCAGAAAGTAGAACTCTGGATGCCACAATCAGAAAAATTGATGTTATAATACGGTTTTTCCCCTTAATGAAAAGTATCAAAAGAAGGTTTTACTGCAAAAGTTCTTCTCTTGATTAAATACTCACTGTCTATCTTAGATAGTAGGAGCTAATCTGGATTGAAAGAAACCAAAAAATGGCTAGGTAAAAGTACTACAGCCCCATTGTACCTGACCTACACATTTTAAAACACAAAAAGATAGTACTATGCTCACAATTTAATGTTTAACTGTAGCAAGTACAACAAATCTGCTTTTGTAGCTTCACCAAATCTTCTCCTTTCTGATATAAAGGCGACTTCTTTATTACTTTTCCCATCTTTTATGGGATTTTGCTTCTTCTCATTACAGACACAATCCTTTATACATACATACATACATACATACATACATACATACATACATACATACATACATACATACATACATAAATACATACATATATATATATATATATATATATATATATATATATATATATATATATATATATATATATATATATATATATATATATATATATATATATATATGTATATATATATATATATATATATATATACGGCATTAGCATTTCCTACTCTTACAAATCTTTTGTTTTGAACAAACCTTTTTGCTAAAATCAAGCCAGTGAGTTCATCTCACAGCAACTCACTGAAGGCAGCTCACAGCAAGGCACTAAAGGTCAATATAATGTTGAGTTACTTTGACATGTTATTTTATTAAGCCAACACGAGTTAGTATTATTAACAAATGAGTTAAATCAATATGATATTGAGTATTGTCACATTTTCAAATACGAAGCTTTGGTAAAGTATAAAACTAAACATCTACTACAAAAAAACTCAAGAACATCTTTCCATCCCCTCTAATTTGCAACAAGTGCCTTACAAGTTGTGAAATAGTAAAATTGCATGTCTTAAAATGTATTTAAGGTTATCAAATTGGAGATTTTAGATGTTATTATGCTATGTATGTCACTAATGAGTGTATAAGCAATCTGAGAACAATTTATGACATTAGTCAAGAAGTGAAATGGGTAGAGGATGTTTGAACTTGTTTCCTTATAGCGTAAGTCTTATCTATGTTGATATCTCTATGATGTGAGGGTTTGAATATTTGTATAGCAATGTTTATGTGCAAAAAGTTCTTTCAAAGGTGTCCTATCTATGTTGATATCTCTATGATGTGAGGGTTTGAATATTTGTATAGCAATGTTTATGTGCAAAAATTTCTTTCAAAGGTGATGAACTCATGCATCATATATAAATGAAAAGTATAAAAAGGAGAAGGATATTTATTGCAGACGTTATCTGCAATATTTTGCATCACGCATTTTAGCCTACCAGAGACACTGCAACAGGCAAACAAGTAGTAAGACTAATGAGAGAACATAGATTTTGTTTACCCTCCCCATCTTATGGCATGTATGTGTGCATAGGGGCAACACAATACACTTAATTTTTATCAGAGGTAGAATAACAACAATCACAGTGGCAAATATCTCTTTTTTATGGGTTTTGTATTAATACGTCAAATTAAATTAAAGTTGTACACCTTTTTTAATTATCAAGTTTTTTAGTAGAATTTCATAGGTAATTACTTGCTTCTAGCACTTTTATGAGTTTGATTTAGACATAGTACAGCTTCGACTGAGTAATGTGTTATTTAGTGTCTAATTTGTTTGGCAACCATCACAAAAAAGTCAGAATATAGAAAAAAGAATGTCTTTTTAAAGGTTTTTTGAAAATTGAAGGTTATTGATATGAAATTTGTTTTGTTATATGTATGATTATACTGGATGGAATTAAAACCAAGATATCATACCCACATTAAAACAGCAACCTACTTCTGTACCCAAATTGTACAAGGCAAACAGCAGTGATTAGTTTCACATTGTATTCTTCAACTGTGATATTTGGACTTGTAGAAAAATAAAACGTAAAACTTATTTGGACCAGGGCATCACGTAAGTGAGGTATTATTGTGGGCAAATAGTTTTTAATTTGTCTGTCCAAGGCACCATCCATCTCCCAAGAACGATAAAACCACTAACTACTCAGCAGATATCTTGAGAACAGCAAGATTATGTTCCATGCATATCTGTCCCAAAAAATTGCATTCTCATAAACATTTGATCAAGAAAACAGCTTTAAATAGTTCACATTACTTATATGTTAGGAGGAGCTAACCATCAAAGAATCAAAACAAGTATCATATATAACATATTATTACGATGTCAAAAAAACAACTTATGGATTAAATGCACTTTGAGTACAACATTCAATCTAAGTGCTAATGCCTTTCACTTATTGACAACCATACACAAACATGAATGAACATTACGCAAAGTTCAATGAACTGAACCCCAGACAGACGAATCACAAAATCAAGTGCAAAGTGATTGAAAAATCTCGTCCATTTCAGTCACCTGGAAAAAAGAAGTACCACCGACTTTTTCTACAAGACCAAAATGTATTGGTTGCTTTTGTACTTAGTAACTAAAATTTCATGACCGCAAACTACTTTTTCTAACATATTTTGTTGTAATACACTTATGATGTCAGGGTGATCTAATGAAAGTAACATTGTTTGAGGATGATATACAAGCGTACGACGATCTAATCCAGCAAAGTCAAGAATACATGATCTCAAATCAAACAATTTGCACTGTTGAAGAAAAATATCAATCGAAGGTTAGCCAGTTCCAAATGACGTTCAATAATCGGACAATCATCCAAGCCACAAGTACTTCAAGTGCCTCTGGTCCGGCTTATCAAGCACTATCAAACATTCCTCGTGTTGCAAGTCCTTACGAAAGATATGGTATATTTTACTCTTACTTACATACCTAGACTCTTGAACGAATTGACGCTTTTCTTATTTTCACTGATTTACATGTGTTTGCTCTCATACTTCTTTTAAAGTGCAAAAAAATAGTCATCTCTACTTATTTTTTCTAGATGTTCTCGGAATTGTTCTTTTCCTTGGAGACGTACGAGCTTTTGCCTAACAAAGTAGCGTATGTGAAATTCTAATCACGGATCACAAGTATTCTTTTCTTAAGAATTAGACTTACAAGCCTATTTATTTCATGTTATAGCATTTTTTTCTTTTCGAATTTGCTTCCAAACGCAGCTCTCATCAACCCGTAACAATCTCAGTATGGAATGATCTAGCAGATTTCTTCAAAGAAAAACCAGTTTTGATATCCTATTATCGGCTTTACTTCTCTCAAAGTGACTTCGCATAAAGGTTGCAATTTCTGTACATCAAATTTTAATCCACGCCTTCTTTGCATAACTATTTTTTTAAAAAAAAATTTACACTTTCTATGACACTTGCTAGGCTTTGGCTTATCGACTACTATGTCCTCCACCTTTATACTAACGCCGACTGGCGAAAAGGCGGCCCAGCTCAGCCATTGGTTCGGTGTTGCGCCAATCATTTTTTTCCTTCTATGTTCTTCAAATTAGTGTTTCTTCACTGTCTCTTTTTTGCTCTTTTTTATGTCGTATACATGCTGCTGTACTGGTACCTGCTAAGCGGAGACGATTAGTTCTTTGTCATAGTTCTGTCGTTGTCGCCCACTGGTTTTTAATCACTGCTGCTTCACTCCTAAATTACTATCTTTTGTTGTCTTGTCTATGTCGTTGCTGTTCTTGATTTTTGTTATCAGCCTCACACTATTGTTGCCAATCGATACAAACTTTGAAGCTCACTGTTATAATCAGATTTTAATGCTTGTCCTTTGCTTTATACAACTTATTATAGCTATTGTTTCATTTACTTAGGGCCTCTACACATCGAAATTTGCTTGATGAACGGAAAGCGTAGATCCAAGAAACTTGCACACCACTGGAACAACGGCGTCATACAACGATAGATTTCATTAAGAATAAAAAAGTATTGTCTCATAGTTTATATTAATTTTTATTGTTATCTAACCATTTCCAAAGAGCTTAACTTACAAAGGTACTATTACAATATACAGGCTAACAACACCATACAAGATGAGCGCTATTGTATTAAAGCATTCATCCCCACATGCAACTACGATGATATTCGCAAATTTTTGGGCTGTGGCTCATGCAACAAGAAAACAAACACGAATAAGTATAAAGTCTATACTTGTCAATGGTGTCACAAAAAAGACTCCATTTCTACGCCCAAGTTTCCCCGCTTATTTTATTCATTAAGCAATTTCAATTTGTAACACTCTTATTCTTCTCTGATGAATCTTCTCTCTTGGTTTGCCAAATTGGCAGATTAGCTCTAACACTAGATGTTGTAGATGACACTGGGTGTATCAATCTCACAGCTTTCAATGACGACGTGGCTAAGTTGTTTGGAAAAACATTTGACGCTTTATATGCTCCCACAACTTTTGTAAGTAATGTAAATATTTTGTCTTTTTTTGGCAAAAAAAAAATGGAATTATTAGTATGTTTTTGCATAAACAGGAAGAGATTACTGCTTACGAAGAAATAGCAAGCGCATTTAAAGACAAAGCTATATGCATTGAAGTTGGCCCCACAACAGCGTTATCAAAGAACAAAATCTTAAAGTGGGTGTTAAAATCAGTTCTAGCCGAACCGCTTCCAACACAATCAAATCAGCCACAGCCTGAACAATTCCAAACCAACATCTCACCAAAACCCATCAACCCAAGTGAAAGTGTTGTTGCTCCTCATGCACCTACAAAATCAGAAAATTCGCAGTTGTTTCCCTCCCCTTCGGTTACCGCAGAACAAGATACCTCTCTAACACCCGTCCCTAATCCATGTGAAGATGCCTCATCATCTTCAACAAATCCGCCAGCACAGTCGTTGTTTAGAGTTTGGACAAATGGAATGCAGTTCTAAACCTGACGACACCGCTTGCTAAAAATTAACTATGCTTTTTTTTGGGTTGTTTTGCCTTTGGCCAGATAGAATGAACTTTAAACCAGATACCTCGGCTTCCTACCCATCTACTATAATTGTCTTTCTGTTATTTGTGTTGTGCACAACTTTTGAACGCTCTGTATGCTACGCATCAAGCCTTTTGTAGATGAATCATGTTGTTCATAACTTTTGTCTCACAGTACAAGCTTAGATGTAGCTACTGCTGTATGTACTGGTCTATTACACTATATTTATGTATGTATGCTATTGTGATAAACTCTTCTAAAAAACTACTATGGCAACCCTTCTACATGCTATATGTTCGTTTGTCTTGAATTAAGTTCTCACGATTATATATTCCATAGTTTTATAATACATATTAGTTTGGATAAGAATGGAATGATTGATCCTCTTGTTTAAATTTTTTCTATGCTAAGAATCAAAATGTAAGTTTTGTATGCAATGCAGCTTTCATATATGCACTTTGGAGCATAGACTCTCATCCTCTTATATGCTACTTGCCTTATCTTCTCCAACACTTTGTAAGGGTCATAAAACTGGACAACAAGCTTCTCAAACAGAGGAAGTAGTTATGATGGATAAATCTGACAAGCGCCCTCTTCATATGGTTTGAACTTACTACACTTTTAACTTAATTATCATGTTAGCTTTACAAGATAGGATTTGATGATCACATAATGTGTTTTACTTGAACTTTAATATGGATTGAAATGCTACTTATGCTTTACATTACAATGTGCAGATCTTCTTGAGTTAGCTTAAATTATGCTTTACATTATAAGGAGTTGCTACCATGCTTTACATTACATTATTATATGATGCCTAGTGTGATACTCTGGTATGTTGCAATAGCAGGCAGCCTCTCAACAGCACAAAGAGTAATTCATCACAGTTTGCACAAAAAACATCACAAGACAGACTCTTTCACAAACTTCTCCATATTTCAACACAGTAGCATCCTCCCGAGATGCATGAGCAACATACTGAGATCAGCACAAACCACCAGTAGGCTAAACACTCAGTAACAATCCAACAACAGGCATCTGAGCATCAACATCAAAAGCATGACTCACAACAGCAAGTATTAGCAGCACACCCCAGCTCCAACATTCAGAAAGTAATCTCAAACAAACAGCAAGCAACAAGCAATATGAATCTCACTTACAAGTGTTGCTTAAATGCAAAAAATAAAAAAAAACATCATAAAATTGATATTGTATGAAATGTATATTTTGTATTGATGGTTAAAATCCCAATATAGAATTATATGATTACTAATTAAGCTTACATTTCCAATCACTATATGTGATAAAAGTTAAAGCTAGAGAATTATATCATTACTAATATGATCCAATACACATAATTATGCTTTTTCTGCTAGCCTAACGTATTGGCTTTTAATGAAATTCGACTTATGCAAACTATTCCCGTCAGGCTAAACATTGTATCTTGGGGGACTGCGTAGGCTTTATTACTCTTTTATTTAATTATCTATTAAGTCATTATATTTTTATAATGACTCAATAGATAATTAAATAAAAGAGTAATAAAGTAATCAAAAAATTTGCATATTATCATCATGAAATTATACTCCCTCTGTTTTCATATGTTCTTCCCACTTTCCCCATTTGGAAATTTTTAAAAGTTCTTCTCATTTAGAATCTTTCTATTTTAGTAACCAATAGAATTCAAGGAAATCATTACACTTACACTCTAATTTATAAAAATTAATTTACATGTTAATTCCCAATGCATTTACTTTACATACACCCAATGAAATTTAATGATATTATTACACTTACACTTTAATCAATAGAACTTTTATTTTTTATATTATTTTACTCATCTCTCATAGTATCTATTTTGTCATCATAATTTATATTGGTTTCTTCCCAGATTCCAAATGGGAAGAACAAATGAAAACGGAGGGAGTACTAATTAAAAAATATAATAATAATATATCTATGAATTAATATAACAACATAAAAACGCAATTCAATTTGGATGGAGTAATATGATGTATTAAAGGAAAATATTATTAAACTTTATATGAAATGAAAATATTGAGAATATATGCATGTAGATAAAATAAATAAGTAAAAACAATTATAAAACTAAAAAAACAATAATACAACAACTACTAATAATAATAATAGAAATAAGAAAAAACAAGAGAACATGAACACCAATAAGTACTCTACGAAGAAAATATATTTAATTAAATTATTAAATGTTGTTTGAGTTAGTTCAAAATTAAAACCAAATAAATTAGTTTAAATTGAGTCAAAATAAGCTCAATTAATTCATAAATATTTCCTCCGTTCGTTTTTTTTCTTCTCTTTTTTTTGTGTGGTGTATATTTTTTCATTCATGCTTTTATCATCTGGTGTGTAAGGTGTAGGGTTTATTCGTGGTGTGTAAGGTGGTAGCAAGATGGAGCATTGGTGTTTATGCATATAGTCCACCCCTATGCTGTTTTGGGTGGCCTGATTCTTGATCCTCTTGTCCAATGGATTTTTCTCCTCGCGGGTTTTTTATGCCGGCGGTTTTGGGATTCCCAAATTTCAGTGTTTTGCTTTCCTTTTTCATCAACTTATTTCCTAATTCTCAAAAAAAAAAAAAAACGAATCTTATGAGAATTCACATAAATATATTTTATCGTCAATATGTATCTCATAAATATTAATCAAATTTCTCTCTTCAAAATAGAATATTGTAAAGGGGAAGAACATTAGAAAATATAGAGAGTAGTTAGTTTGTTTTATTTTTGAACCACAAAATAGATCCCACGAAATCATATCTGCAAAAGAACCTAAAAAAACCATAATCCAAACATGGAAGCACAAAACCACAAAATCAGGTTTGAAAATAAACCAAGAGGAAATGCATGTTGGTTGATATTGAAGGATACTCGAATCATTTGTTGAAATGGTAAAAACGGATCACATCAAGTGTTTTTTCTTCAGCTAAAATGAAGAAATAAGCAAGTTTGTTCAAGAGATAACGTAGAAGACAAACAATAAAGGTAAGGAAGAGATTCGAGAGAGAGAGAGAGACAGAGAGAGAGAGAGAGAGAGAGAGAGAGAGAGAGGGGGGGGGGAGAATAGCCATTTGGGCATGGAGTGAAATGAAGATGATGGTACGGTTTTTAGGGTTTATTAGAAGGAGTAATAAAGAACAAAGGGATGAGATGCAAGGTTAAGGAAAAATGAAGGGTCATGATTAAATGGAGGGTTCTATATCATTTATTGATATGGAAGTAGAAGGTTAACCAAAAAAAAGTCAATGTTGAGTATTTACGACAGCCATTAATGCAAAACATTTACTCATTTGTTTAGGAAGGTAGAGATAAAAAAATGTTAATTAAGTAGGTAATGGTTGTGGGTAAATTAAACCATTAAATAAAGGGGTGATGACTGATTGATGATGATATATGGTGTATGAATAAAGTAAGGATAAAATAAGTAGATTATTTTTGCCACAAATAGTTTTGTTGCAAGTAGACCTGGGAAAACGGTCGGTCGGTCGGGTTACGGGTCGGGTCACTTTCGGTCGGGTCACTTTCGGGTCGGGTCATTTTCGGATCGGGTCACTCTCGGTTCCGAGTCGGTCGGTTTGACCCAACGGGTTATGGCTTATGAAATTTAAAAAAATGATTTTCTCATATTTTATTATTTATGAAACTTTTTTAATAAAAAAAAACTATTTCTCATCCCTATGACATTAATCCACATATCAATTAACACGGTATTAAAGCCTTATATGTGAATGAATTCAAGTTATAAGAAATCAATAATAATTAATAACGACGCTCGTTGTCTAAACTTTAAATCTCTATGTATAGTTGGGTTTGTAAGATACGTATCACATTAGAGAAACCAGATGTGCGATTTTCTAAAACTAGTTGGTATATCAGGTTCATTTAAGTGTAAAGAAAATAAGGAAATTAATATTTATTTTGAAAGACTTGTAATATACGTGCTTTATAAAAGTTATTGCGTTTATTAAAGTTGTAACGTTAGATAAAAATGACGTTAAATATCTTCTCATTTTCTCATAAAAAATATTTTCACAATTTCATGTTAAAAAGATATATAAATAACTAAGTACTTATTTCGATTTATAAGATACATGTTTTATAATCTAAGCTAGCGACATTTCTTTTCTAAAAAGCTCATTCAAATGTGCAAAACGTTCTTATAAATTATATCGATTTGCTTACTAAAATGTAGAAGAACAAAAAACTCATTTGACTGATTTAACAAGATATATGTATTCAATTAAGATGATTATAACGTCCTTTATTTAAAGAAAAATAATTACGATGGATAAAAAGATGTTAATTGCGTATTTTTTAAGATCTATTAATGAGTTTTAAGGTTCAAATGATATAGTCAATATGTTTAGATAAGTTGAAAACAAAAATTTTATTTGAAATGAATTCTAACATTGAGATTACTCCAAAAATTGACATTAGACCTGTCAAAACGGGTCGGTCGGGTTGGTTGCCGGTCGAGTCATTTTCGGTCGGGTAATTATCGGGTCGGTCATGTTTCGGGTTAAGTCTATTTCGGATCGGTCGGGTACGGGTTTTGACGGGTCGGGTCCCGGGTCCATTTTCGGGTCGAATCAACTTTTCCCGGGTCTAGTTGCAAGTAATATGAAACTTTAAAAAATGATAAGTGTTGCAAGTAAAATGAAACGCTAAAAGTACATAAGTAGAACCATATTTGACAATGCAACCAATAGAACACTAATCATGTAATCACAAGCACGGCTCCTAAAGGTTATAAGATTACTGAATTCACAGTCCAAAATCCAAATATCCAAGATGAATCTACCATTTACAGAGGAGCGGCCATATTTAATAAAATATTGTCAATCCTCTACATCATAATTTTTGAAATATTGTTATCCTATAGTCTCAAACATGGTCCAGGCATCAAACACCAATATACAACATAAGACAACCCCCAGTTACATATATATATACCTCAAAACGAAATGAGGTCGTCTTTTGCAGATTGTGGTTTAGTTGGCTTGATGCCAACCTCTGAAGGGGTGCCGGAATTCTTGCCAAAGATCATCTCGTCAAGATCATCCATCATGTTGTCATGCTGACCTCCATGAGAATTGCCTCTTGATCCCGGTAATTTTCTTACAAGTGCATCTTCTTTACCAGCATGCGGTGACTCCTCAGGCTCAACGGCAACAGGAATCATGGCTGGCTCAGGAGCTGCTGGAACTATAGACGGTGTTTTCATATCTTCATATTTGTCGAGGACTTTCTGGATTTCATCATTTACATTTAAGGCCTCAAAAAGGAGGGCTTCATTTTCACCAGCAGTCTCAACAATTCTCTGAATGGTGGACTGGGATTGACGACACTGGTGTACTAGTGTAGTAGTCAGGTCATCCTGCCATAATTCATTTCGTTAAACTTTTTAGATGAAATATAATTACTTCAACCCGAATACAAAAGTTTAAGATGAAATATAGCTATTAGAGATGCCAAATTCATTTCGTTAAACTTTTTAGATGAAATATAATTACTTCAACCCGAATACAAAAGTTTAAGATGAAATATAGCTATTAGAGATGCAAAATTCATGACCTTTTCATGTACAGATTCCACAGTAAATGCATAAACTAAATTTATTTTATACCTTTAACACATCTTGTTGGGGTGAAGATGATAAAACAGTTGAAAGAAGTTCAATACTATTGCGCGCCACATTAAATGCTTCTGCAGTGTCTTCAGCAGAAAAGCTTTGTACAGGTATATCACGCTGTGCAAGACTTGCATTCATCTCTGCTTCAGATACAGAGCGTGGAGGGGTAAAAATAGGTGCCAAACTCTCATCATCACGTCCAGGGAACCGAATTCCTCTCGACTTCAAGCTCTTTTCAGACAGTAAATAGCAGGTTAGAAAGCATAAAAGGAACAACTTGCTATTATTTGATCATCTAACTATCCCTTTTTTAGAAGAATGTTTAAGCAATATTCGGTGGGTGGTATGAAAAAAAATGGAGATGTTCCCAACAACCTAACCAATAGAATAAAATTATGATTTTCAATGACAAAGAAAAATCGAGGTAAGGAAAGACAATCATTGATAACCAAATATAGAACTTCCAATATTATACCGAGTAACAACTAAGAAAGTGCTTGAATGAAGTGCTTTGTGCAGAAAATTAGAAATTAAAGAGGACATTGATGACAGTATGACAAATTGTATTTGTTATGACTAAATACCCACAGCCCAGAGAAAATAGAAACAAGAAACCTGTTTATTCGAATGGAGCCCCGGGGGTAACAGGATCCTACAATGATTATTGGATTTTATTAAGTAAATTAAAATAGATTCTCCTAAATTGGTCGCTGTTTGGTTATTTCAGGTCACTGTAAAAGCATATCGATGACTTTCGTCTCACCAAATAATCTCTTATAAGTTATAATGACTATTGAACTTTTCTATAAATCAGGTGCCCACTGGCTTGTGTTATTTTTTGATAATTTTTGATTGTTAGTCATCAAGGCTATGAAGAACAACCTGACAACACATTATCTAACAAAGGAAGCCATTCATCCCAACCCAACCCTAAACCACCCCGACCCTATTAACATCTGATTCACTGCTCGATACTGTTGTGCACCACCCACCATTCCCAATAATTGGGTCTAGGGCAAGCATATCAAAAAGACGTGTTCTACCGCTCATTTTTTAGGGAGAATGTTTTCACTCCGAGACCTCGTTATAAACACTGGGTAGCCTAGCAGCACTATGATGTCAATATCAATCTTAACAAACTAAAACTTACTGCAAAATGCGTTTTCTAATTGTTTTTCCTGCCATGTTTTCATCTTACTTTCATGATTCCACCAACTAAAACAGGTAAATGAAGACAGCTAAACGTAATCAGAAAAAGTTTGTACAGATTAATTAAGATATAAAATTACATGACTTTCTCAATTATCAACAAGAACAAAACTTGGACATCAAAAAATTAGAATATGCATATAAGAATAATGATATACCTTGTATGTTTCTTCAAAAACAGGCAAATATCTAAGCTCATTTGAGGATTCCCCCCAGGATTCAATCAACATAAGCGCCTTATTCCTATTATTAACAACAGTCTGAGGATCATCAATCAACTTCACCATCTCATCAAGAACCCTCTCGGATGCAACCTCAGAGAATGCCTTCTCACAGTTCTTCACAATTGTTTCAAGCAAGACCAAAGCCAAATACTGAATTCTAGGAGTTCTCAACATAATCCGCTTCTTTATCCCCCGAATCAATTCAACACTATTGATCCGCTCATGATTAACCATGTCACATATCTCTAAATATGTAGCCCAATCCGGCTCCTCCAGTGTCTCAGCAGTCGCCTCCTCAACAATCTTATCTGCCTGATTAGGCCCTTGGAAAAACTCTTTCATTTTGAAACTCATGGAGCTCACACCCTCGCTCATTTTCTTACCAACCTCAGTCCCGCTAATCCTTAATCGCTCACCCAAGGAGGTCACCTTATCCATCAAGTTATCACCCATCTTTACAACCCCAAGCTTAACACCAAATACCAAAAATCAACCTAAACTCCAGCAAACTGAACCAGCAAATTTCAAGACTTGTATCAGTTGTAAAACTCAAAGCACAATTATGAAATTAACTAAAAACCCAACTCAACTTAAAATTTATCAAACACGACGATCAGAAAACAGTGATAGAAAAAAGAAAAAATGTAATTAAATTTCAAAAAGAAAGAAAAATGTCAACAGGACATAGGCAGAGTTCAGAGAAGGGTTTTATAGGATTTCACATACCAAATTAAATTATTTAAAAAAATAGATAAAACCTAATTCTGGAAAGATTAAACTACAAAAACCTAAAAAAAGTAACTAAAAAACAAAAAGAAAGATATTTAGAGAAGTTTGATCAAAATACTCCATAAGATCAGTTACAAAAGAGCAACAAACAAAAACAAATTCGACAAAAGAACTCAACTTAAACCAAAAGAATTGCTGGAATTAAAAAATAGCAAAGATTTATGCAGCTAAAAGGAAGACTAGAACGAGTAGAATCAGTAAAAAGTGAAGTAAAAAAGAGGTCAAACGGTAGTCAATTAAGCATATCGAATGAAATTAAGGGAAATGCATCTGTAATTTGCTGGAAAAACGAAGAAATTAAAGTTTTGTTACCTTAAAATTGAAGGTAGATGAAGAACAAAATGTTGCGAGGATTAGAAGACGAAGGATGACTTGGTCGGAAAGGTTGTTCAGGCGACCTTTCGGTTTTGGTACTTGAAAGCTTTATTTACTTATTTATTTATTTATTTATTTGTACTTTGAGTTAGGAAAGGGGGTGATTTGGTCAAGTGGAAGGTAATTTTTTGGTTTTTTTTTTTTTTTTTTTTGGAAGTGGAAGTACTAGTTTGTTTACAAGTCTATTTAAATTTTTCTCTAAAAACAAAAAGTCTATCTTAATTTTGGAGTCTTTCCCTTATGTCTTCTTTTTGCCGATTTTAGCCATTTCAAACTTGTAATTCACACAAGGTTAGCAGGTGGAAGTGGAAAGTATTAAAATGCAAGATCATTTTGAGGGTTGCAAAGTGGGAATACGACTTTACTTGTTAAAATAATCGCTAACTTGATTTGAGAAATTGACTTGATTAGTTTAAATTGTAAGTTATTTTTAACTTTCATCAAGTTTTAATTGATAGTATTTTAATTTGCTCAGTTCAATCGCTAATATTGTCGACGTCCTATTGTAAAAGTGTTTGCATTATCATTGATTTGATTAAACAATTGCTGACATTATTAGCAAAATTTGTACTGATTTTTGGTAAAACAATTTATTCTCTAAAACTAATATATTCATTAAATACTTGCACAAAATTCATTTCATACAAAACAACCATGGATTGACAACAAGTTGTTAAAAAGATCAACGATGTATACACGTAAAATGAATATTGCAACCCAACATTTAACCATATCTATCTATCTATCTATCTATCTATCTATAAACTATAAAATCTATCCTTAATCCTTAATCCTTAAACTCTAAAAAAAGCCCAAGTATGTAACATTATTCGCATTTTGATGATGAACAGTGTTTTAACTGTTCACTCATTTTTACACCTTTTCTTGCTCTATCTTCCTTCCTTCACTTTCATTTGCTTTCTTTCTTCCTGAATTGTCCATTCTTCATGTCTCACATGTCTTCATCACTTGCTTCATGTATCTTTCAATCTCTCTCTTCAAAGTCATAATTCTTCCTCTGTTTTTCTCACTTTCCTTTTAATGAATTCCCTAATGCTATGTTTGGGAATGGTGATTTCATTTGGAAATATAGCATTGGATCAAATTAAGTGTTTGGTAAATCAAATAATTTCAAATTTGGATTTGAGTGAATTCCACATTTATTTCCAAAGTAGTTAAAGTGAAGAATTTGAGAATGACTTGTCACACCTTGTCATTTCAAATTCTCCATTTATGATTCCATAATTGAAATTAAGAATTTGAAATGAAATACATGTTCCCAAATGCAACCTAATAGCATTTCGTTTCAATTTATTTGGGTTTTTCTAATTTGAAGAATTTCTTCTATCAAATTTGACTAATTTTATTACCTTTTGTTGTTGTTTAATTTTGCGGAACCATGAAGCATTTCGGTTGTCAGCGTTTGAGGAATTTCTTCTTCAATTTATTTGGGTTTTCAGCCATTTTTATTGGTTCTTGGAGTTTTAGCCACTGAACATTTGGGTTATGCGAGTGCTGAGTTGTCGACGCAAGGTAGTTTAGATTGTTCATCTTTATTTTGGGTTTACTCTTGTATTTTTGTTTACTTTTAGTAGAATTTTCATTTTTTTATCATAAAATTTGGATTTTTGTTTGATATTAATGCCTTGTTTATATTGGGTTGTATTGTGTTTTTTAAGTGGGGTTAGGAGAAATTTCACAATTTTAAAATTTGTTAAATTTTGGGTTATTTAATCTTGTCCAATGTTTCCTTGATGATTGAATAGGGCTTTTGGATCTGTTTTGGGGTGTTGAATAATTATATTTGCAATTTCTTAGCTGACATATAACTTCTGGTGATTTAGATTCCTTTAACTTATCTTGGCCGATCATCGGATTGAACCTTGTAAATAGTATTTTTTTTTTAATTGGATGGAATTGTTACTTGTAGTGATTTATTTTGGCCTACAGGATGGACCTTTTCTGTTGTGCAGAATCTTATTATAACAAAGGTTAGTTGTAGTGAATTATTTTGATGAAAAGCAATTTAATTGTGATGTTTCATTAAAGTTTATAAATTGTAGCTTAGTGCCACATTGTGAGTTGCTGATATGTGTTGGTTTGTGATAAATGATCATCAAGCTTTTAAAAGTTTTCTTCTACTTGCCATCACTATTTTTAGAAATTATGAGTTTTGATGTTTTTATTCAGTGTTGCGCGAACATAGGAAGAGCAAACTATCGTGTTCATCTTATGTTTTTGAGGAATAGTTTTGATTTTCTCGATTTCTAAGTTGATTAGCGGGTCTTGATTTCAATTGAAAAGTTTAGTTCATTTCCTTATTTCTTAGAAAATCTACTAGAATCCCAGTTTCATTGCTAATTTTTCTTCTTCAATTTTCGTTGCTTAGTTATCTGCCTATTAGATATTGATTTTTTTTCAGTTTATTGATTTTCTTCAATTTTCGTTCCTTTTCTGCTAATTTTTCATTGTTGAAAACGATGACGTATTAGCGATCGAACGATGAGTTTCAATCACTAACACCACCAAGATCGAAATATGTGAAGTCTTGTGTTTACAAATTACGCAAACTATAACTCAATGTTTCTAGGAATAAAATGCAATAATAAAATGACACAAATGTTTAAGGAGGTTCACCCAAAATTGGCTACGTCCCCCGTGGTGTAGTATCTCTCCTATATTATCAAAAGGAGCTCAAAGAACTCTCAAGTATAGAGTATTACAATTAGAGAAGAGATGAGGCTAGTATTTGGCTTGGGGTAATTTTTGTGGATTTGTGAATATTTTTCTAAGCTTGCTAATAATCTCTATTTATAATATTAAAAGCTTTAAAGACATTGCACTCATAATACACTTTCAATGCTTAGAATAATTAGAAATAAGTACATGACTTTCCATGAGTTGAAACGTCACAATCCAATGAAAGCATAATTAAGAGTTTGACTTCCAAAGTGCATCAGAGAAATGGCTCGTTCGAGCATACACACCGCTCGTTCGAGCATCTTCAAGTTCCACCTTCTGATCTGCACAGTGGCACACGCTCGTTCGAGGCAGCTTTGAGCCCATTCGATCTCCCTTATGCAGCAGCTTCTGACTCGACCATTCAACTTCATAACTCATGTACATTACTCATTAAACCCATGTTTAAGTGTCCACTTAATTTCTTCATAACTTCATGAAATTAATCTATACTTAAACACTACATTAAACCACAACTTTAACTTACCCATTAACTCACACTTTTAATCTACCCATGAGATTCCATCACAATGCTTATGATTTATTTTGGTGCACTCAAGTCACACCTAAAAATCACAACAGTTTTAGATACAAAAAAATGCAATTAAGTTATTCAATTCTCTGTTGAGTTGTTTATTTGCTTTTCAAAATTCATGTAATTGTTGATTTTGTTTTAATTTTATCATTTGATTGTTTTGCGGGTTTTGATTCGAATCCACAAGGTTAGATCATTACGAAATCTGCTCAAATGCACCTTGCATTATTCTATCTTATTTGTTCAGTTGTACTTTTAGATTTGATTTATTCTATACAGCTTCAAATATTGTTTTTCTAAGTTTGTTCGTTGATGTTAGTGTTATTAGTGTTTTTGTCCTTGAATTAGGTTTCTGAATTTGCTCTCTTCTTTTGATTTTCGTTGGGTTTGCTTTTGGTTTTGTAGCTAATTTGTTTATTTTCGTCTTCACGCTTTGATTTTGATTTCGTGGCTCTGATTTTGTAGCTAATTAGTGTGTTTGTAGTTCATTGATTGTTGTTGCTTGTTTTTGGTTTAGATTGTGAAGCATATGTTAATTTCACAAAGGTTTTTCCTTTCACTTTTGCTTTCTTTCTATAATTGTTTGATTTTTTTTTTCAATATTTTATTTTTGGAGTGAATTTGAATTGGGTTATTGATATTTGATTTTATTAACATTTATCCACATCCCTTTAACACCATTTCTTCTATGAAAATGGAGCTTAATGATTCAGTGCATTCTCTCCAATTTTATATGTTTTTTACTACTACTTTAATTTGATTGTGATATTTGTTTAATATCGTGATTTTGAATTGATTTTGTTTATTAGTTTTTTAGGTAGGGTACAATTGTTGAGGAGCAGAGGACAATTCACAAGAAAAGTATGTTTTTTTTTGTTGTTTTTTTTTTGTCAAATTTTGGTTTAAGCTTTCAGTTAATATTTCATGATGGTAAAATAATTGATTTTGCTTTAACCTGTTTTTCAATTGATTGTTGCTTTTCATTGATTTTTCTATCAGTTTATTCTATTTAACAAATCAGGTAAATGTGTTTGGTGATATGGGTTTCATATTCTTCTAATTTCTCTCTTGGATCTGTAAGTTTAATCCTAGAAAGTTCTAATAGTTTCTTTAATTTTTTTTCTTGATGTCATTGTTGGTTTTCCTTGCAAGTATGAAGCTTTGGGACAACATCAAGAAGAGATTTTTAGGTCTAAAATTGCTCATCAACAAAGGATAGCTACTCAATTAATGTCTGGTGGTATGAATTTATCTTACAAGTTGAATTTCCTTCCAACTGATGCTCAAAGGTAGTACATCTCTTGCTTTAACTTTATTTAGTGACCCATTTTCAGTTCTTTGTATTGATTACTTGAAGAAATTATTTCTTCAAAGTCATAATTCTTCCTCTGTTTTTCTCACTTCTCTTTTAATGAATTCCCTAATAGCATTTCGTTTGTCATGATTTTAAGAATTTCCTCTTCAATTTTTTTGGGTTTTTCTAATTTGAAGAATTTTTTCTTCAATTTATTTGGGTTATTCTAATTTGAAGAGTTTCTTCTTCAATTTATATGGGTTTTTCTAATTTGAAGAATTTCTTCTATTAAATTTGACTAATTTAATTACATTTTGTTGTTGTTTAATTTTGTAGAACCGTGAAGCATTTCGTTTGTCAGCATTTGAAGAATTTCTTCTTCAATTTATTTGGATTTTCAGCTATTTTTATTGGTTCTTGGAGTTTCGGTCACTGAACATTTGGGTTATGCGAGTGCCGAGCTGTCGTCGCATGGTAGTTTAGATTGCTCATCTTTATTTTGGGTTTTATCTTGTATTTGCCTATTCATGCCTATTCATGCCTACTACTTCACCTTCCTCAGTTCTTACCTTCCTCAATGCATTTCCTTTCTAAATCCTCCTATTTTCATCTACCTTCATCTCTCCCTGAAATTTTCATTTCTTGCTTGATTTCGTCCTCTTCTCTTGCTTAATTTCATCCACGAATACAAATGAACAAGGTAACATGAGTCCTTTTCTTTTTTTAATTTAGGTTGTAGACTTGCATTTACTTGCCAAATAACTGTTTAGAGTTCAGTTCAATCTTCTTTTTCATCTGATTTCTTCCTTCACCTGGTTTTTCACTTTCTTTTTCTTTTTCCTTCTCCTTGTTTTCATTTTTATAGCTTTGATTGTTTGAATTATGATTATTTTCATGAATTAGCTCATTTTATTGTTAAAATCAGTATATTTATTGTTTGGATTATGTGTCATTTGTAAATATTGGTTGTGTTTAATTTCTCTTTCCTTTACCGTCATAAGAATACGTATTTTAGGGATGGCAATGGGTCGGACTCGGCTCGGACTATCCACCCTCCGACTTTGCTCCGAATAAATCTCGGACTATTTTTTTCAGTCCACCTCCACTCGGAGTCGGAGTATGCATACTCCACCATTGCTCCGACTCGGACTCTCGGACATCCGGCGGACTTCGGATTATTATCAAGATTTATTTTTATCGATACTACATTTATGATTTTAAAGCATGAAAATATTAATATAGATTAGTCTTCAAATTCAACTTTAATAAGAAATATTAGTCTTGCAATTACAATAAGTCAATAAGCAAAATAGTCCTTAGTTCCCTAAAATTACATTAACAAACATTTTTTTTTGAAATGACATTAAAAATTACATAAATGATGAAGTCTTCAATTCTTCATGCTTAACATTACAACATCATTCTTCTTCTATAGCTTCTACATCCTCGTCTTCAAAAATCGGGGCATATTGAAGGGGATTTGCTTTAGCCTCTACAAATTAGAAATAACAAGATTAATAAATAATATAATTATATAATTTCTTAATTGTACGTACTGATGTAAAAAAATTAAGTACCTTTGAATTCCATACGCCTCCAACTTTGAAGGCACATTAAAGCTTCGACAGTCTCAGGAAGAAGCCTACTACGATGAGGTCCAATAACTCTACCACTAGTGCTAAAAGCACTCTCAGAAGCAACAGTTGAAATAGGCACTGCAAGTATGTCTCTAGCAATCTTAGAAAGTGTAGGAAACTTGCTCGATTCCGCATTCCACCATGCCAACAAGTTGAATTTGTTTTCATCCACCACGAGTCTTTCCTCCTCTAAATATATCTCTAATTCACATTTGCGTGGCTTTTTATTTGGTTGGCTAGAAACATGCTTTTCCCATAAGCCCTCAACATCACTTGAATCATCAATTATCCTCTTATTATACTTGTTTGAATGTGATGAGGGTGAAAAAGGAGTAAAATTTTCATTAGGCACTGTCTCATATTCATTTACCAAATCCTTCAAAATTCTTAATATCCTTTCACATTCTAATGTAGCAGCATCTTCACAAAGAAGTTCAAAATAAAAAGATACACATTCGAATTTTCTTCTTGGATCCAATATTGAAGCCACAGACAACATGTCGTTAACCACTTCCCAATACTTATCAAACTTTAAAATCATTGCTTTAGCCATAGACTCAATAACTGTATTTCCACAACTTTTCCATCTTCTTAAGTTGAGCCTTATTTCACATAATTTTTGAAAGTAAAGATTGGCAGTAGGATACTTTTTACCGGAGAAAGCCTCAGTTGTCCTACTAAACAACGCCAATTTATCACAAATGTCACTTGCCATTTTCCACTCTTCTTTACTTGGTAACCTAAACTTTTCTTTTCCACTTTTTCCAACTTTAGTTTCTAACCTAGTAAATGCATCTTTATATAAAAGAGCAACTTGCAACATATCAGAACATGAATTCCATCTAGTCTTACAATCTAATTGTAGTTTTTTAGTAATAGGAATCCTACAATAATTACAAGCATCTTCAAACTTCTCATATCTATTTGGTGATGAAGTGCAAAAGGCAACTACACTTCGGACTTTTTCAATTGCACCACTAATTATTTCTAAACCATCTTGAACAACCAAATTCAAAATATGTGCACAACATCTCATATGCAAAAAAGAGCCATATAACATAAGCTTAGAAGGTTGAAGTTTCTCAAGCAAAACATCTACAACAGCATCATTTGTTGTGCAATTATCAAGGGTAATGGTAGAAATCTTTTCATCCAAATTAAAACTTTTCAAACATTCAACCAAGGTCTTGCTTATTGTGTACTTGTTGTGTGGGCATGGTATATAAAGAAACCTAATCAACATCATATAGAAACAAATAAGATTCTAGACCTGATAATATAAATTATTGTTTGATTAAAGTAAAGGAAATATACCTGATAAGCTGATTCTGCAAAACCCAATCATCGTCAATATAGTGTGCTGTCACAGCCATGTACCCTTTTCTTTGATTGGTGCAAGTCCACATGTCACTTGTGAAAGCAATCCTAGATTTGTTCTTTGCTAGAACTTTTTCTAACCGACGTCTTTCTTCATTGTATTCCCTAAATATATCGGCTTTTACTGTGTTTCTTGAAATCACTTTAAAATCAGGATTCAAACTATTAGAGTATCTCTTAAATCCAATATGATCAACCATAGCAAGAGGGTACTCATGATTCACAATCATGTTAACTAACGCATTTCTAGAATATTCTTGACTAAACTTGTATTTGCTACCAATTCCTGACATGTTAGGAGAGTCTTTCATAGTTGGTTTCAAAAGTTGTTGTTTCACATCAACATAGTTTTTCACTTTCAAACATGTTTTCAAATGATCCTTTAGATGTGTGGTTCCACTTTTACCACCCCCAGCAAACAATTTCTTACAACCACTACATTTTGCTTTCATTTCTTTACCAACTTGTACTTGAGTAAAATGTTTCCATACAACAGAAGTAAGTTTTCTACCATTAGCACCAATAATACAATCCTCTCCACATTCAACATCTTCACTATTTTCTAAATTAACTGGAGTAATAGGAGTTTTCGGACTAGGTATTTCAATCTCAAAGTCCATCCCTGTATGAATAAAATTGTATACTACTTTAGTAAACCAACAATTCTATACTACTTTAGTAGATAAACAAAATAAACAAAACAAACAACAATTTCTTAAAATGAAAAACCAACAACAAAATAAACAAAATAAATAAAAACAAAATCAAAATCAACAAAAACAACAAAATAAACAAAATAAATAAAATAAATAAAACAAACAACAATATCTTAAAATGAAAAACCAACAACAAAATCAAAATAAAATCAAAATCAACAAAAACAACAACAAAATAAACAAAATAAATAAAATAAATACAACAAATAACAATATCTTAAAATGTAAAACCAACAACAAAATCAAAATAAAATCAAAATCAACAAAAACAACAACAAAATAAACAAAATAAATAAAAACAAAATCAAAATAAAATCAAAATCAAAATCAACAAAAACAACAACAAAATAACCAAAATAAATAAAATCAAAATCAGTTTCTCAAGCAAAATTAACAAAAACAAAATCAAAATCATATAGAAACAAAATCGTACTGCGGGTCTCCTGTGTTGCGGGGCTGCGGTGGGGTCTCCGATTCAACTCGCGGTGGCTGCGGTGGGCTGCGGTGGGATCTGGCCTGGGAGCTAGGGTTTTGGTTTCTCTGTTTGGGAAATATGAGAATTGGGAGTTTGGGTGGGAAAGTGCCAAAGTGTATTTGGGAAATAGGGGTTTTGGTTTCTCTGCGGGTCTACTGTATTTTTTTATTTTTTTTTATTTTTTTTTATTCTTTTGATATAATTAATTAAGGGCTAAGATCAAAAGCATATTGAAATGAATGGCTAGAATCTAACATCCATGTGATATAATGTGATTGGCTATTGAAGTTGTGTAAGAATTGATGAGGTGGATATCATCAATACCATTCATTCATCATTCATCAATGGCTTAAATATAATTAATGGTAAAATACAATTTTAATTTCTTACAAAAGCTAGTTAACAATAAAATTGAATAAGAATTATATAGAATTATGAGGTTATTAGAGATTTAAATATAATTAAAAAAAAAATTTAATTTGTTATTAGCGGTTTAATTTCGTTTCATTCATAATAATTGACAACTTAGAACTAAATCTTTGATCTACTATCGATTAACTATCTAATTGATTATCATATGGATTAATAGTTTAATTTAGTTAGTTTTAGGTTTCATTATACTTATATAACTTAAAAACTATGTAAGATCGTGACTCTATGAGTCCATATTCCATAATAGTCTAATCAATTGTTTTGATTAGTTTCGTTCATTCAATTTAATCAAACTTACTAATATTCAATTTCACTTACAATTTAACGACATTGTTTCAAGTCTATATAATAACTATATTAGACAAGTTCTAACTTCCAATAAAATCTTTATTAAACAATCGATATAGTATCTAATTGATTAGTATTAATTAGTATATAGACTAATACTATAATTCTAATAGTTTATTTAACTTAGTTATAGGTTTTATTATACTTAAATAACTTCAGAAGTCAACACTATGTAAGACTGTAAGTCTATAATAATCTAATCGATTATTTTCATATAGTCAGATGTCAAATTTGCAATGTGAATGTAAATTTCAATCATTCAATATTTCAATCTCTCTTACAATGTGAATGTAATTAGTCACTCATGAGTCATGACTCATATTCATATAGTCAGATGTCAAATTTGCAATTTTGCTTAGAATAAACTTATTTTCATATATAAAATTTAAAATTTTGAAAATATAAAAATGCCTTAAATTAAAATTTGAGTCGGATGTCGGATGTCGGATCGAATGGGGTCGAGTCGGGTCGAATCGGAGTCGGGTCGAGTCGTAGTCAGAGTCGGATCGGAGTCGGAGTCGGTCGGATTATCGGATTTTTTTAAGATCCAGCTCCGATCCGACTCTAGCTCGGAGTCGGATTGTATAATCGGAGTCGGAGTTGGATTTTTCCCAGCTCGGAGTCGAATCGGATAAAAAACCTCGGGTCGAGTCGGATCAGGGGCGGATTCGGACTGAATTGCCATCCCTAACGTATTTGTGTGTCATATGTATTGGGGCCCGGGGGGGGGTTGTTTAGGAGTTCCCTTATCTCAATCATTACTTTTCAAAAGTAATTCTAAAATTTTTGTTTGTTTACAACATAAATCATGATATTTAGCTGAGTAGTGCAATAAATTTCATTCCTGGATGCTCGTATGTAGGTTCTGGAGAGAGTTACACTTGATCCTATTTGTTTTGTAGTTTTGCTTCTGTAGAAGGCTCCTGCGCTGACCAGGCCTCCATCTAACTTTTTGTGTAGGGCGTGGTGCACTGGCAACCACCCAAGCAAGCATTAGCCAAAAGTAAAGGATCTTGTGTTTGACCCTAAAATCAGTCGGTACGGTGCTGATGAAGTTATCCCTGAGTTAAATGATGCCCTGATGCAGAAGGTAAAATTTTTTAATTATATCTTATACCTCTTCTATTGGGTATCTACTTATATGTTAGCTTTACATTTAAAGGATATGATGTTGCTGATAAGTTGATATCTACAGATATGTTAGCTTTACATTAACACTCTGCTTGTGATTACGATTTGTCCCCTTACTTTGTAAAATATCATTTCTCCAAAGCTGATGAAAATTTGAGCAACAGGTTTATTGCTTTGTACTTACGAATGTAAGAAGTAGCTGAAGTTAGGAGCTAATACATAAGAACGACTGGATATTTTAGTAAGAGAGCTTCCGCTTGAAATGATATGTCCGCTATACTCTGCTGACGATCATAGAGATGGAGATTGAATTGTTGATCCAATTGTTTACTCATCCTAAATACTATTTTAGTGTAGTTGAAAAATTAAGATATCGAGTTAGAAATTAGAATGATGCATTTGTCTAGATAAAGAATGCAGTAAACACACTTCTATAATGTAGTAAGGCATTTTATATCCTTTTAGTTCATAGAGATTATTTAGTTTTCAAGTGTTCCATTAACAACTATCTTTGGCCGTTGCAATTATGTTTTCATATGCTACTACTATTTGCTTGGGTGCTTCTTGACAATTACCATCCTAAGCACCATTTATTAGAATTATAGTATTTTACTTAGCAACCTCTGAAGAAAGAGTTGTATTGTGTGAGACCAAACTTGAATTGCTTTTAGGTTTATTGATTAATTTACCATCCATTTTTATTTTGAATGAATGTTTGATACTTGCACTCTTTAAGAAATTTTAATATGGAAACTGTATTGCTGATGTTTCTTACCAATTTATTCCCTCAGCTTATGTTTCTTACCAATAAAGATATTCCTTGATTTAGTTTCTTCAAATCAGGAAGTCTTAGATGACAATCACCCCATTTATCTAAAGGACTACTGTGATTTGTGAAGTAGTGATTACTATGTAAGGTTATAATTGATCATTTTAGGACTAAAAAGTGATCACTGAAAAGTAAACTATTTGATTGTTAATTAAGGCTAAAGATGAATTTAGTGTAAAATGTTGGGGGTTTTGATTTTTGGGGTTTTTTTTGACTTTCTTTACACTGAATCCATCTTCCTCGCTACTTCAACACGGTCTCAATGAGATAAGTCTAACTCTCTACCATTGTAAAGCTTTTTTATTGTTAAAGTTTCTTTGATTTTTGTTGTTTTATTTTTGGTGGGGATGTTGAAGATGACGACTACGATTATTCCACTATTGATGCTCATGATTTGTAGAAGATTTTGTTTAGGATTTATTGAATTTTGTTATTATAAACCAAACCCTTAACGACCTGTTCGGTAGGTGGTAATAAAACGTGGTAATAGGAATGAAAAACTAGTGTAATTTTGGTTGAAAAATCTCACTAGTGGAAAAAACCTCAAGGGCTGCGGTTTTTTAGCCATTATGGGCTGCGTATTCTGACCCCAGCCATTATTGTAGCAGCCCTTAGTATTAGATAAGGGCTGCGGTCAAAATACGCAGCCCAAAAAAGACTAAAGGGCTGCGAACATGGGCCAAAAACCGCAGCCCTTGAGTGCATTAGGCATTGATATGAAGCCACTTAAGGGCTGCGGACATGGGCAAAAAACCGCAGCCCTTTAGGCTTTTTTCAAAATAAAAAAAAAATTCAGAATTCTAAAATGAATTCTGAAAAATTTCATACACAGCCCAGATTATACAAACGAAATTAAAATTACAGATTATACAAACGAAAGTAAAATTACAGATTATACAAATCAACTCAAAAAAAATAACAAATTATACAAAATGATCGAACATACGAAATAAAAAAATAACTCAAAAAAAACGAAATAAAAAAAATAACTCAAAAAATTAAACAGATTATACAAACGAAATCTACAAACGAAATATACAAACAAAAATAAAGATTATACAAACGAAATTTTTCCAGATCTACAGATTCAAAAAATTACAAAAAAATTCAAAAAAAAATTATACAAACGAAATCTCAAAAAAATTACAAAAAAATTATACAAAGAACAAACTTACACAAAGATGGCTTTTTCCATATTTTTGGAGTTTGTAAATTCAAGATCTACAGATTCAAACTCGAAATCTACAAATTTAAACTCGAAATTTTTCCAGATCTTGAAGGGAATGTGCGTTCTTGAAGGGATTCAGATTTGAGAAGGTTTTCGAATGGTTTGAGAAGATTTGAGAAGATTTAAACTCGAAATAAGGAACATAAAAACGAAACAAGGAAAACTCGAAATTTTTTCAGATTTGAGATTAAAAACGAAGGGTTAATATCTGTAGGATTGAAGAAGCTAAGGCGTTTCTGATTTTTAGTATTGAAGATCTGTACGAAGGGTTAAGGAACGACTTGATTTTTAGAAGGTGGATTGAAGAACGACTTGATTTTTAGAAGGTGGATTGAAGATCTGTAGGATTGAAGCAGCGAAGATCTGTAGGATTGAAGATCTGTAGGATTGAAGCAGCCCTTAGTATTGAAGATCTGTAGGAACACTCGAAATCTACTTTAATGGCCATGCTTGACAACCTTCAATCATCTCATTTTATACATAAAATTCATTTCAATGCATTACCAATGGGAGAGGTGGCATTAGGTGGTAATGGAAATTTGTGAACAAAAAAATTTTTTTGTGATCAAAATTTCATTACCATGGGAATGATATAAAAGTTTTGATGGAATTTTACACTATAAACTATTCTCATTACCACCATTTAGTACCACTAACCAAACGGGCTGCAAATGGTTTTTGACTCAAAGAAACAAACCTCCTAATTTCAAAGTATTCTACACTTTCCACACTATATTTACTCAAAACGTTTTATAGTTAAAAGGATTCCATCAAAATACATACCTTCCCACCTGTTTTTGATTCATAACCTTTTTCCTTCCTTATCTCCCACCTCTATCTTAACCTGCTTCAATTCATAAATGGCAATATCATTTTCCATCCTTAAACTCACTATAAACCACTTATAATAAAATCACAAAAAGGAGAGCTGTTCATGGGTGGGCTTGGGCAGGTAGCGGACCGGGTAGCACCTAAAAATTCTACCCGCGGGCTCAAATATTCAAAAGTCCGCCCGCATTCGCGGGCATTTTTTTTCGTCGCTACCCGCTCATTTTTAAAGCGAGCTGGTCCCCCGGGTAGGCGAGTATTTTTATATAAAAATTTAAAACATAAATCATATTATAAAGCTAAGTTTTTATAAGAATAAAAAAAATATAATACATTATTTAAAATACTTTAAATATATATAAAGTCTCAAAATAGTCCAATTACATGAATATTTGAAGGAAAATTCCACGTGGTAACCCTGAGGTTTTGGGTTTTCCACGTGGTAACCAAAACTTTTAAAAAATCCACGCAGTAACCCTGAGGTTTACCAAATTGCTCCATTATGACCTTTTTGCACATAAAACGTTAACAAAACGTTAGCAAACGATAATTTCGAAGCTTTAAGGTTGTTGTACACCAATTTATAGGAATCACCATTTCAAATGCCATCAGTTTCAACCTTTTTCTCCCAAAATATAAACCTTAACACTACCATCTTTGGATTTGTCGGAAAATATATGATTTGGATGAAAAATGGTAGAGTTGGGTTTATGTTATGGGGAAAAAGCTTGAAACTGATGGCACTTGAAATAGTGAGTCACATAAATAGACGTACAACTGCCCTAAAGCTTCGAAATTAACATTTGCTAACGTTTTTATGTGTAAAAAGGTCACGATAGAACAATTATGTAACTCTCAGGGTCACCGCGTGTATTTTTAAAAAGTTTTGGTTACCACGTGGGAAACCCAAAACCTCAAGGTTACCACGTGGAATTAGTCGGCTACTTGTTCGAATTTTGATAGTCGATTGCTTGAGTGCTTTGAGGGTTAAAAATATTAAAGTCTAAAAGAAGTAAACCTTAAGGCTAGTAGAAAACTAATAAACTAAAGTTGGGTATGGGTCATGTAGTAGTATAGTTTAATATTTAATAAAATTAATCATTTAATAAATAATATATTAAACGAAGCGGGCGGGCAGGTGTACCCGCAGGTAATTTTTTTGGTGTCGCTACTCGCCCGTTTATCGTGGCGGGCGGGTATTACCCGTCCAAACTTTAAGTTTTTTTGAAAAACGTTGTCCATGCCCACCCGTTTTTCGAGCCGGATTGGGTGGGCCTAGCGGGTAGCCCGCCCATGAACAGCTCTAACAAAAAGCTGCAATCTTTTTTATAGGTTTGTAATTCTACCATGTTTCAACAACATAAGGTTGATATTAAAACTTAATCCGACTTTAATTATTTGTCATGAACTTTATGATCCAAACTCAACTCCCTTATAAATTCAGAAGCAGCCAAATTGTTCGGTGAAAATAAGCAATTGCAGAGTCTGAAAATACAATGAGTGCGATTATTATAGAAAAATCACGAATAAGTTGAATTATTCAAGGTAATTTTTCCTTTACTTAATTGTAACAATAATTGTTGCCATCCTCTAATTCTTTCGTTTTTTTATCGCCCTGCTTTATTTCAATCACTACAAACAATGTAGCTTCTAGCCACACTTAATTAACCACACTTAATTATGTGTGGTAAATTTTTGGAAGCTCTTATATGTAAAACAATTTTAGCCACAATTAATAAGTGTGGAGAGAATAACGTTACTTATAAGTGTGGGGAAAAGCTAGTTTAGAAATTAAAAATATAGTAATCAATGTAACCACACATATAGTGTGGAGAAACAATCATACAAATAGCCACACATATAAGTGTGACTAAAAGACCAATTAAAAAAATTTGAAAAAGAAATCAAAAACAAAAAAAATTGAAAAACATCTAAAAACCTAGTTAAAAAAATTTGAAAAAACATTTAAAATGAGAAAATTAAAATTCATTAGATATTCAGCAAAATAATTTGGAAAGTAAGCGGGATTTTTTAAGATTAAAGCAATGTATTTTAAAAATAAAAAACTAAACAAAAACACTCAATTAACCGCTTCATTCATCTATTCAGGCGCGCCTTATTCACTCAAAAGTAAACACTCAATTAATCGTGTTTGGTTCTTCATTATTCACTCTGCATTCTGCTGCTTCTTGTTTCTTCGATTATTCATCCTATTCGTGATAATTGTGCCTTCATTGTTTGGTTCTTCTGATCGGTTGAGACTTCCCACTTGAGACAATCTTCTTTTATGCCTTCATTGTTTGATCTTCCTACTGCTTCGATCGCACACCTGATTTTGCTGCCCTCTCCCAATTGATATAACAGGTATACTTGGTTTCATTAAAGATAGTTTATGCCTATTTGTGCTATCCTCTCCCAATTTGCACTATTTTTGTAATGATTACTTAAATTTGGTTGATTTTTTTCCAAAAATTTGCCCTAATTTTGTTGTTAGGCATGATTATTACAGTAGATTTTTGATGGTTTGTTAGATAGTTTGCTAGAGATATTGTGGAATTTCATTTGAAAAATTAGGGTTATATTAGATATATCTATGATTCTTGACCCTGCAATAAATTAATGTTATACATGTCAAATTGTCAATAGAAGGGGGAATTTTGCGATTATTGTTATGAACAAAACAACAAAATTGAATATAAGTCTACACATGGGACGAATGTTATTCGCAAGTTTCTGGAAAAATTCATGTCAGTCTTTTTGTTTGCTTCCATTACATGATACTTGTTTTGGGGTGAAATAAACCCCTTTTTCTTTTTGTTTGCCATTTCTTATTTTGTAGGTTTTTGTTTTGGATGTTTTTGGTTTTTTAGTTAACAAGCAGAATCGTTTAAGATCTTAGTTCTACTGTTTTTATGGCTTAAAAATTGGTATTGGATTCTATTTACAATATATAAGTGGATTCACAATGGGTTTTGGAATTTTAATTTTTTCACAGTGTGCGATATCTTTGTTCTAATCCCATAGTTTATACCCTAATTATGTTTTCCTCTTCCAATTTGCACTATTTTTTAATGATTACTTGAAATTAGTTGATTTTTTCCCAAAATTTTTCCCTATTTTTGTTTTTAGGCATGATTACTAGAGTAGATTTTTGATGGTTTGTTCGAATTTAGTTGTTCTTTCGATGAATTCTTGTTATCTATGTATGTATAAGATTTGTAATTTGGTTTTTTCATATCAAGAAAGTGATATATTCGGTCTTGGATGAATTTGGTTTGTTGAAATGTTAATATTTGGTAGTTTTTAGATGAATTATTCGTTGTATATATTCTTTTTGGATGAATTTGGTTCTTAAAGAGATTAATTATTGACATGTGGTGTTAGATTTTTATTAAACTGAAAAGTATTAAGCTTACCTTAATATAGGTTATCCAATGATTGAAATTTTGTGTTTTTCTGCATATTGTCATTTGTTTGATATTGTTAGGGTTGCTGATAATATGTACATGGATTACTTTTTAGGTTACGACTAGTCAAACGTATAGTCAAAGAGAATGGATATTAAAACTTGGATTACTATGAATCGTACTTCTTTTGAGTACATAAAGGGTTGTAGAGTCTTTCTTAGATTTTTGCCTTTGCGCATACTTTGGATCGTAACGTGATAATTTGTCCCTGTAATAAATGTCAAGTAGGAAACAATAAGTGGTTCACTAGAGATATTGTTGAATATCATCTGATGTTTAATGGATTTTGGCGTAACTACACAAATTGGGTACATCATGGGGAAAACAATTCAAATTCTTGAATCTTCTAATCTTAATTCAACTAGACCTAGCACAATCAATATTGATCCTGGTCATGTTGATACTACAGGATTATTGTATGATATTTTTGAGAATGACAATGTTGATCTTGATTTTGATATGGGAGATCCTGGAGATCATGATAATGTGGGTCATGGTTTTTTATTTCAATGATCCAATTGGTGAGGGAGAAAATCACAACGATGCTGGATATGAAAGGATTAGAAAATTGGCCGAGGAAGTGCTATATTCGCGGTCAAGTTTTTCGAAACTGTCTTTTATTTTGCATTTATTTAATTTAAAATCCATGCATGGTTGGTCCATCAAGTCATTTGATATGTTATTGAAGTTGTTAATAAGTGTTTTTCCTGATATAAATCCTTTTCCTTCATCATGGAACAAATGTAAGCAGTTGAAAAAAGGATTTGGGCTTTCAATATGAAAAGATTCATAGTTGTCCAAATGATTGTATCTTATATTGGGGTGGTAGTGAAAATCAGGATGAGTGTGACAAGTGTAACACTTCCCGATGGATAGATAAGGATAGAAGATTACCGAACAAAGTCTTACGTTATTTCCCTCTTATACCGAGACTACTTAGGATGTTTAAGTCATCTAAAATAGCCGAGGATATGATTTGGCACCATAAGGATAGAAATGTTGATGGAATCTTAAGGCATCCGGCAGATGGTAAAGCATGGAAGAATTTTGATGAGCGATACCCTGATTTGCATCTGAACCTCGAACTGTTAGGTTAGGGCTTGCGAGTGATAGATTTAATCCTTTTCGCATCATGAGTAGTACACATAGTACTTGGCCAGTGCTATTGGTTCCTTATAATTTACCCCCCGTGGCTTTGCATGAAAACAATCATCGATCATTGTATCTATGATTATTCCTAGGGAAAAAGCTCCTGGTAATGATATTGATGTTATTTGCAACCCTTGATTAAAGAATTGTTACAGTTGTGGGAAGGGGTTGATGTGTTTGATGCCTACACTAAGACAAAATTTAAATTAAGGGCAACTCTTCATTCCACAATTAATGACTTTCCAACATATGCAAACTTGTCTGGTTGGAGTACCAAGGGTCGTTATGCATGTCCATCTTGTGGTCAACAAACTTGTTCAATTGGTTAGAAAATGGACATAAATTCTGCTACATGGGCCATCGAAGATGGTTGCCTTATCCATTACGTTATGATGATGTTTGATTTGATGGAAATGTTGAGTTTGATTATGCGGCTGTGCTGTGTAGTGGTAGTGATATTCTTGCTGAGTTAGAACGAACAACATTCACATATGGAAAGTGTGTTTCCTCACTTGAGGCTGACGAAAGGATGAGAAGCAATTATGGAAAAAGAAAAGCATTTTCTTTGATTTACCATACTGGGAGGTTAACAATCTTTGACATAATCTAGATGTGATGCATATTGAAAAGAACATATGTGATAACATTTTAGGAACTTTATTGAACATAGAGGGGAAATCGAAAGATAATTATTAGGCACGAAAAGACCTTGAAGTTATGAAAATTAGGCCGGAACTTCATCCCATTTTATTGCCTAATGGAAATTTTAGCTTCCCAATGCTCCATACACAATGTCATCTGAAGAGAAGACACGTTTTTTAACAGTGTTGAAGCATATTAAAGTTCCCGATGGGTATGCAAGTAACATCTCTCGTTGTGTTAACTTAAAGGAGCGTAGGTTGTTAATATGAAAACCCATGATTGTCACATTTTGATGCAAGACTTTCTTCCCATTGCTTTAAGAGCTGCAAAGGATACAGATGTTGTAGAAATTATGTCTAGTTTATCATGTTTTTTCAAGGAATTATGTGCAAAAGAGTTGTCAACAAAAGAAGTTAGATGAACTTGGAAATGATGTGGTGTTGATATTGTGTCATTTGCAGAAAGTATTTTTACCAAGCTTCTTTACTATTATGGTTCATCTAATTGTTCACTTAACTGAAGAGGCAAAGCTTGGAGGGCCAGTCTTATATAGATGGATGTATCCCATTGAAAGGTTAGCATTTATTCACATTAATAAGTTCTATTTTTAGCAATAGATATTCATATTAGCTTTAAAAGACAAGGCTGATTACTCTCGTAACAAATTCAAGTGGACTTGCATACATGGATACTGTAGGTATTTGGCATCTTTAAAGGCCAAAGTACGTAATCGAGCTCAACCGGAGGGATCAATGGCAGAAGGATATATTGCACAAAAATGTATAACCTTTGTTCAAGATACTTTGATGGAGTGGAAACCGTCTTCAATCGACCTAAGAGAAATGATGATAATCTGATCAATGATGACATATATTTATTTGGTACCGCTAGTATACCAAAAGGGAAGGTATCGATTGTTGAGATTGATGAGATTAGCATTCAACAAGCTCATCGATACGTACTTCTTCATCTTGATAACATTGACAAATATCACAGGTTTGACAAATAATTCTCTTAAGATATACCTTTTATATATAGATATAAATATATATATAATATATATATATATATATATATATTATATATATATATATATATATATATATAAATATATATATCATATATATATATATATAATATATATTATATATATATATATATATATATATATATATACTATATTATATATATTTCTCAATTTTGATCAACGTGATTGGTTTTAGGTTATTTTTGAATGAACGCATGGCTTCTTATGAGTAGAGAAATAAGTGATAGAGTTAAGCAAAAGTGGTTGATAGAAGCATTTCCTAGATGGTTACAAGAAATGGTTAGTATTCTTTCCAAGCTAATAAACTTAGCCACAAAATATATTATCAACACTAACCACATGTATCAATGTATAATCTAGGTGCCAAGGCTTGATGATCACGGCATCTGACACAAGAATGTCAACGATAGTGGGACGTGGTCCTAACTCAATAGTAAAGAGGATGAAAGGCTTTATTATCAATGGATATCTTTTTCACACCCAAATGAGAGATAAGTCAAAGAAAACTCAAAATTTTGGTGTGATGGTAGAAGTAGAAGGCAAGGCATATTATGGAAAATAAATGACATAATTGAGTTGGATTACTTTTCAGAAAATAAGCTGGTATTATTCCGTTGTGATTGGGTGAATGTGAACTCTAGGGGTTGAAGAAGGATAAAAGAGGGTTTATTCTTTTTAATTTTGCATATCGAATTCATGAAGGATCCTCCTTAAGAGATGATCCGTTCATTTTATCATCTCAGGCACAACAAGTCTTTTATGTTGAAGATGAGAAAGATAAAGGATGGGAGCATATCATTAGAGTCAAACCAAGGGATTCTTATAATTTAGGATCAGTGAATGATGTGGAAGAGTTCTTTCCATTAAATGATTTGACCGAAGATGAATTATCGAATCCAACCAATTGGGTAACCATTGCAGCCAGAAGGTAACTATTTCCAAGTGTCCTGTCTCTAAACCGAATCAGTTTTTATATGCTGATGGTCTGGTTTTGAATTGGTTCCTTACGTTACTAGACCAGGCCAATTCATACCTAGGCCAGTTCAGAAGCTGCTCCCATTTTGATTGTAAATTACTCACTACTAAATGAATATATTTATTGATTGTATGTAGCATTAGCATTAGAATCCTGATTTTGATTGTAAATCTAATATTTCCTCAAGTACTCCATCTTGTATTGCAGATGGTGAAGGGAATGTCAGTATATTGAAAGGAAGATTGACGGTTAAAAAAGTGTTTGGTCTGGATTCTTCAAGTAAGGTCATGGTGCCGTTGAACAAGTTATTTCAACCAGTTAAAAAGGCCGGATCTATTTTTAATCGTTTCCTTTCTGATGTGGCAATGCATCCAGCCTTATGTCCTATAAATTATAAGGATTGGCGCTTGGTACCTTAATATTTTAAGAAGAAAATCATAACCTACATAGGGTCAGTTACATTTCTTTGAAGTAATATGTATTGAAGTAATTTGTATGGTTAACTGTAAATATAATACTACATGTATTTTTTTAGGCAAATTTTCTTCTCTTAAATTCTGAAAAAGTTGATACTAAAGTGTTGAGTTCTGTTGGTGAAAAGTTAAGACAATACAAACGAACTTTAAGAATGACGTACATCAACGATAAAACTACTAAGGAGGAACTATACAATTTACCATCGGCAGAAAGTGGTTTTAAAAATGAGCGCACTCGCCCTAGAGGAATTGGTGATGCTATGTGGTATGAGTTTGTGGACTTATGTTTTACCGATAAGTTCAAGGTAATAGTTTTTGATTTACTTTTATTAATGTTGTTTATACATTGATTCTCTGAACTTTTTTATTGAATAGAAATTCTCTGAAAATGGAAAGATGGCAAGAGCAATGGTGTTACATCCTCAAACAAGTGGCTCTAGAACATATGTCATTAACCGTGACATGTTTGTGAGTTGTTATAATCTGATCAAATTATTATTATAATTGTTATGGTGTCATTTTGATAAGCATAGTGTTTTGATTTTAGTTTAAGGAGCATGGTCGAGATCCAGGAGCAATTGAATTTTTTTATAGGGCACTCATGAGAAAAAGGATGGCACGTTCTTAGAACCAATTACCCAACGGTTTGTGGTAAGACATATTTGTCAATAGTCATATATACGTATATTTCTGGATTTCTCATATTACTCTAATACTGTTAAGTGTTATTATTAAACATTGTTTGGTATAAAAAAGAGGTAAGGGAACGAGGTAAAAGAGGGTCAATGTATCATGTTTGTTATTGAAGCCAAAATAGGTAACTTGAAGCTAGCTTTGTTTATTTTTTCCAACATTAGGACATGGCGTTGGAGATTGTAAAAAAAAGACAGGACAAGAAGAAGTTTTTTTTCAAAGCTACAACAAATGTTGAGAACTTGACATAAAAGAAGTTGATGGGGGAAGCAACCATGGGAAGGTTACATGATATGGTTCTAACGTGTCGGCTAAAGACCTTAATAATATGCACTATCCGAATGAATCTAAACTCGTAACAGAACTTATGAAGACAATTCATACTTTGAAGAATGATGTGGTGAAATTGAAGGCAAAAGCTGACGAACAAGCTTCGCAACATGGATCGGTAAATATGTATTTTATAAGTTACTAATTAATTCTTCCTAAATGTTATTCTTATATGTAGAGTTGCTTTTGTGCAGAATTATAATTCCGCAGAAGGCTTGACGCTGAATGGTGTGTCACCAACACTTGGGGATGCTAACTCAGTCTCCAATGCAGGTAGTTTAATATGTTCGATTTCAGATACAACTACTTTTATTACAAATATACAAAAGAATGTAGTACTTATTCGGAACTTTGATATCATTAACTATAGGAATTAGGGATGGCAATGGGTCGGACTCGGCTCGGACTATCCACCCTCCGACTTTGCTTCGAATAAATCTCGGACTATTTTTTTCAGTCCACCTCCACTCGGAGTCGGAGTATGCATACTCCACCATTGCTCCGACTCGGACTCTCGGACATCCGGCGGACTTCGGATTATTATCAAGATTTATTTTTATCGATACTATTTATGATTTTAAAGCATAATATAGATTAGTCTTCAAATTCAACTTTAAAAGAAATATTAGTCTTGCAATTACAATAAGTCAATAAGCAAAATAGTCCTTAGTTCCCTAAAATTACATTAACAAACATTTTATTTTGAAATGACATTAAAAATTACATAAATGATGAAGTCTTCAATTCTTCATGCTTAACATTACAACATCATTCTTCTTCTATAGCTTCTACATCCTCGTCTTCAAAAATCGGGGCATATTGAAGGGGATTTGCTTTAGCGTCTACAAATTAGAAATAACAAGATTAATAAATAATATAATTATATAATTTCTTAATTGTACGTACTGATGTAAAAAATTAAGTACCTTTGAATTCCATACACCTCCAACTTTGAAGGCATTAAAGCTTCGACAGTCTCAGGAAGAAGCCTACTACGATGAGGTCCAATAACTCTACCACTAGTACTAAAAGCACTCTCAGAAACAACAATTGAAATAGGCACTGCAAGTATGTCTCTAGCAATCTTAGAAAGTGTAGGAAACTTGCTCGATTCCGCATTCCACCATGCCAACAAGTTGAATTTGTTTTCATCCACCACGAGTCTTTCCTCCTCTAAATATATCTCTAATTCACATTTGCGTGGCTTTTTATTTGGTTGGCTAGAAACATGCTTTTCCCATAAGCCCTCAACATCACTTGAATCATCAATTATCCTCTTATTATACTTGTTTGAATGTGATGAGGGTGAAAAAGGAGTAAAATTTTCATTAGGCACTGTCTCATATTCATTTACCAAATCCTTCAAAATTCTTAATATCCTTTCACATTCTAATGTAGCAGTATCTTCACAAAGAAGTTCAAAATAAAAGATACACATTCGAATTTTCTTCTTGGATCCAATATTGAAGCCACAGACAACATGCCGTTAACCACTTCCCAATACTTATCAAACTTTAAAATCATTGCTTTAGCCATAGACTCAATAACTGTATTTCCACAACTTTTCCATCTTCTTAAGTTGAGCCTTATTTCCATAATTTTTGAAAGTAAAGATTGGCAGTAGGATACTTTTTACCGGAGAAAGCCTCAGTTGTCCTACTAACAACGCCAATTTATCACAAATGTCACTTGCTATTTTCCACTCTTCTTTACTTGGTAACCTAAACTTTTCTTTTCCACTTTTTCCAACTTTAGTTTCTAACCTAGTAATGCATCTTTATATAAAAAGAGCAACTTGCAACATATCAGAACATGAATTCCATCTAGTCTTACAATCTAATTGTAGTTTTTAGTAATAGGAATCCTACAATAATTACAAGCATCTTCAAACTTCTCATATCTATTTGGTGATGAAGTGCAAAAGGCAACTACACTTCGGACTTTTTCAATTGCACCACTAATTATTTCTAAACCATCTTGAACAACCAAATTCAAAATATGTGCACAACATCTCATATGCAAAAAAGAGCCATATAACATAAGCTTAGAAGGTTGAAGTTTCTCAAGCAAAACATCTACAACAGCATCATTTGTTGTGCAATTATCAAGGGTAATGGTAGAAATCTTTTCATCCAAATTAAACTTTTCAAACATTCAACCAAGGTCTTGCTTATTGTGTACTTGTTGTGTGGGCATGGTATATAAAGAAACCTAATCAACATCATATAGAAACAAATAAGATTCTAGACCTGAGAATATAAATTATTGTTTGATTAAAGTAAAGGAA
>JAAKBH010000871.1:0-47500 GCA_019776075.1 Amaranthus palmeri
AGCACCAACGTCGCAAGGAAAAATTCCAAAAATTTCACTTTTTCGCGGGTCGCGAAAATAGTCACTGGTCGCGAGTTTCAATTTTCACAAAACAGAAACATTCTGCCTGCATTTCGCGATCCGCAAATTCGTTCGCGACTAGTGACTTTTAATTTCCCTAAAATCACTTATTCCTTGTAACCTTGGGATATACTTAATTAATTTAATCAAATTATTTATTTAATATAATTAAGTAAATCATTTCCGATGTCCACTATACACTCTAAATTCCAACAAAAAGGTGTGGGTATTTTTCACGCATGGAATTCACAGTTTCCTACGTTGCCTTTTGTGTGCGCTGGTTAGCACACAGGACTTTCACCAGCTTTATATCGTTTCTCCTGGTACTACGCACCTTAGAATCTAAGATCTTGATAGGCTTCTTTTCATAAGAAAAATTCTCATCAAGGTCTAAGGGTTCGGGGTCTAGCACATGAGATTTATGAGGGACGTATCGCTTAAGCTGTGAAACATGAATTACATCATGGACTTTACTAAACTCATTAGGCAAAGCAAGTCTATAAGCAACTTTTCTGGTTCTTTCTGTGATTTCATATGGCCCAAAATTCGGACTCAACTTGCCCTTCTTGCCAAATTTCATGACTCCTTTCTTCGGCGAAACTTTTAACATCAACATATACTCCCCTACAACAAACTCATCAGGTCTCCTCTTAAGATCTGCGTAGGACTTTTGTCGATCCTGGGCCGCCTTAAGTTTTTCTCGAATCATTTTTACTTGATCGGTCATCTCCTCTAACATAACCAGGCCTAGGGGTGACAGCTTCACTAAAATCATTCGAACATACTGGATATCGACAACGACGACCATATAAATCTTCGAAAGGTGCCATCTGGATGCTTGCTTGGTAACTATTGTTGTATGAAAATTCCACCATATCTAGGCGCTCATCCCAAGATCCTTGCCTATCCAAGGCTATGGCTCGCAACATATCTTCAAGAGTACTATTATTGTGCTCGGTCTGCCCATCGGTGGCACGGTGAAAATATGTGCTTCTTAGAAGTTTTGTACCCAATGCTGCCTGAAAGGCTTCCCAAAATTTTGACACATACCTAGTATCACGGTCGGAAACTATATACCTAGGGACACCATGGTATCGCACAACATTCTTGAGGTATGCTCGAGCCAACTATTCCATACTCCATTGATTATTCATCGGAATGATCCTTGCACTCTTGGTGTGTCTATTGACGATCACCCATAACGTTTCATTTCTTGACTTATTATTCGGTAAACCCAAAACAAAGTACATGGATATATCATCCCATTTCGATACAGGAATATCCAATGGTTGGAGTAAACCTATAGGTCTCTTATGTTCACTTTTGACTTTTTAACATGTCAAGCACTTGGAAACAAACTCAGCAATATCTCTTCTCATACATGTTATTGTTCAAAATGCCCAAGGAACAAAACTTTCTCGAGCAAGAACTCACACTTTGAAAACTTCGCATACATGTTATTGTCTTGGAGTAATTGGAACACCTTCCTCAAGTGTTGTTCGTGTTCTTCCCTATCTCTCGAATACACCAAGATGTCGTCAATAAAGAGCACCACAAAATTGTTGAGGCACGAACTAAACACCTGGTTCATCATGCAAATAAAAGCAGCAGGTGCATTTGTCTACCCAAAAGGCATTATTGTGAACTCGAAATGCCCATAACGAGTCCTAAAGGTTGTTTTTGGAATATCACGCTCCGCAATCCTCAACTGATGATAACCAAACCTTAAGTCAATTTTAGAAATTAACCCTGCTCCCTTAAGTTGATCAAACAAATCATCGATTCTCAGAAGAGGATATTTGTTCTTCACAATTATCTTATTCAGTTTCTTGATAATCAATGCATAACCTCATACTCCAATCCTTGTTACGAACAAACAAGACAGGTGCTCCCCATGGCGAAACACTCGGTCGAATGTATCCCTTCTCTAATAACTCTTCAACTTACTTATTAAGTTCCTCCATTTCAGCTGGTGCCAACCTGTATGTTTCTTTTGATATATGTCCCGCCCCTAGTACTAGGTCTATGGTCAACTCAGCAGCTCTAACAGGTAACATTCCCTGTATTTCCTCTAAAAAAACGTCGATGAACTCGTTTACAATTAGCACTGATTCGGGATTAAAAATCTTGTTTTCTAACTTACGTATGGCATAGGTAACTTGGCAATCTCATTCTCAATCATCTTTAGAGACAATACCATCTTCATTTGCATTCCGGAAGTAGCCTTGCAACACTCAACTTTCTTTCCCTTGGGTGCCACAAGCCTGAATTCTTGTCGCTCACATTCAACAATTGCTTTAAACCGACCCAACTAGTTCATCCCTAGAATAATGTCTAAGTCACACATCTTTAACTCATATAAGTCACTAGGAAAAATGGTCCCCCCGATGGTCAAAGGAACACTCGTATAAACTTTAGTGTATTGATACAAGTCTCCTGAAGGAACTGCTACGGCGTACCAAGAAGGTTCTGGACCCTTTAATCCTAACTTTTCGATTATTGATGCAAATACGAAAGAAATTGATGCTCCAGTATCAAATAACACGTTGACAGGCACGGAGTTCACAAGAAATGTACCTGTCACCACATCCTTTGCATGCTCTGCTTCCCTTGTGCTGATGGCGGTCAATCTTCTAAGTATTAATTGATTAGTAAGCACACCGGTCCCAGCACTTCCAGTGTTTTGACCTTTAGACTATTCGTGATTATAGTTGCTTGGATTAGATCGATATCCGTTCCCGTTCTTCGGCTGATGTAAGCTTTGCCCACGGTAGTCATTCCCACTCCTCTGATTCCCAAAATTCCTTTGATTAACATTATGTTGTCCCCCATTTTGTTGACTCGGACGCCCATGCTTGGCATAACATTTAAAGCCACGATGCCCCGACTTGCCACAAACATTACATTCTACTAAATTCCCATTACAATCCTTCCCTAGGTGGTTGTTTGGACACCAGCGGCAGAAATAAACTATTTCCTTACTATTGTGATCTTCATTCTTCTTTTCATTGTTTAATCCCCCATGGTGCCATTTCTTATTCTGCTGGGAAAGGTGTTGCTGCTGAAAATTCTCCTTTCCTTAGTCCCCACTATTGACTCCTGCACTACTAGTCTCAGGTTTCCTCCTTTTATCCTTTGATAGCGGGTTTCCAATGCGTCGTTATACACTAAAAACCTTGGCTATGCAAACACATTTATAATCACCCAAAATAATACTACAATGAGTGTAGCGCTAAGTCGGGGGTCGAACCACAGAAAACAAGGGATGCTAGACTAAAGAGTTGGTGTGGAAAAGGTGTATGGTGTGTAGGTAGGAAGGTGGGTGAACTAATCTAATGACAAAAACAAACAATGAATGAAAGCGGGCTTAGGTTAGGTCCACCCTAGGTAGGTCTATTGGAAATAGAGATAGGCTAGGTCGAGGGAGATCGAACGAAGGTCAATCGAGACACTCTAGATAGCATGGGGAAGTTGATGACCTATAGCAATGCGAACGGCCCATAATCGCCCTATGTCTCACAAGGGAGTGGCAGGACAAGATATACATCGAATATCAATCAATCAAACCAACATCAACCTCAACCATCTTCCCAAACATTAAACACAAGACCAAAGCCCTAAGGTTTCTTTAACCCAAAACCCTAAAAGACTACTCTAGCATATTAAAAGTAAAAGGAAGAAGAGAGGAAAGCAATAAAACTAATCTAGAAAGCATAAATGAAATGAAAGACATGAAAGCAAGAAAGAAAGCATAAAGGAATTGAAAGACAAGAAGACATTAAACTCTACACTAGGAAAGCATTAAATGAAAGCATAAAGAAAGCAATAAATGACATTAAAGCAATAAAAGAATGTAAACTTACATAAAGAGATGGCATGAACTAAACACAAGCTAGATCCATTCGCCCGAATGTACCCTCCATTCGTCCGAATGTACCCTGCATTCGCCCGAATGTACTCCATTTGGCATTTCCAGAAGAATACGAGGCTTGAACATAGTAGATGCCAATCCATTCGACCGAATGGTTCAAGGCTTCGGCCGAATGGGTCTTCTTTTGCTTACTTGCACTTTAAATCAAGCCCCAAATGATCTCCGGACTTTGTGACGCTTTAGGGAACAACTCGGGATGCTCGAGAATGCCTCAAAATGCGTGTCTGATCTTCGATTCAAGTGTCGAAGTCTCGTACGCAACGAAAACACCTTGAAATCTCTTCAAAAAAAACACCTCAAAATACTTTAAAGCACCATGGAGACAAGATCAAGGTAAAACCATGCATAAATTATGCAAAAGCCAATATAAAACGGGAGACTCGACGCAAGAATGAGGAGATAAGTGTGCTCTAAAAATGAGCACATCAACTCCCCCAAGCTAAACCTGTTGGCCCATTTGAGTTTTGATGATGACTTAACAATTTATAAACAAACAAAGTATTTAAGAGATTGTTTTGTAGGTAATATATCCGATTATTGTAATCGTCGATGATACCTAAGGACTGGTCAATGGCAATCGTACAAGTCAAAGTCAAAGTCAACAAAGTCAAAGTCAGTAGAGAAGGTCAATGAGGAAGTCAAGAGTAGAATCCAAGTCTACTGTTCCTGATATTGATAAACTGATATTGTTGCAGATAGAGACAGTACGCTGTTCCTCCAGAATCCGGTCAGAGGAGAAGTCAACAAAATTATTTAGAAAAAGTCTTAAGTTAATTTTTCTATATTTTAGTTTTGTTGTACGGTTAATAAACAAGAAAGCACAAGGAATTAATCTAAGAATTAAAATAACTAACTCCTAAAAAGTCTCTTGAAAATGGCTATTTTTAGCTAGAGTCAAAGTTAGACTTTGAATAACCACCAAGGAAGTTATTTCCTTCTCACGGTCAATGCCCACTAATCCCTTATCATTAGATAATGGGTTTATGGCATAACTTGTTCTAAAATGATTATAAAAGCATTTTTCTAACCGGCACAAACATTTGGCGATCAACAAGGAGAGAAATATTCATGTAAAATCTTTAGAATTCTCCTATGGAGATCAAGGGAGAAAAATAATCACTCTTATCATTCGAGTGCTCCCTTGGTGATCAACATTGAGAGAAAAATTTCCGAAAAATTTTGTGCCCATTTTCGTGAGATTCAAGAATCAAGAAAAGGAAATATTGAGTGTTCTAAACTGAAAATAAATTCCTAAATATTTTCTTGTGCTATCTTTGTTTGTTCATCCAATTAGAAACTTTATTTTGTATGGGTTTTTGAGAGAATTTTGTAATTAGACTTGGGTAAGTCTAAGGGGGAAGTGAGAAAGAGAAGAGAGAAAGAGAAGAGAGAAAGAGAAGGAGAATCGAGAGAAGGAACAAGAAAGAAATCGAGAAAGAAGAAGAGAAAGAGAAGGAGAAATGTATTTTATGTAATAGAGAATTAAATTACATAAAATAATAGAGAATCGAAATCCCTAGAGGGTCGTGGTTCTTGTTCCCACGTTAAATTCTTTGTGTTTCTTTAAAGTTTTCTTTTAACTTGTTTTGAGTATTTTCTTTATTCAAATTCCGCAAGAAAAGGGCGAAAATACTCTAAAGAGAACAAGTAACAATTCACCCCCCCTCTTGTTACACTTCATTGTCTCTATACGTTTCTACAAAACCTTTGCTAGTCCCTAGCAAAGAGACTAGGTAGGATAACATCAAATCACATGGGCATAAAAAAAAAAAACTAAACTACAAACACAAAGCAAAACTAAACTATCAAATTAACAAAAGCTAAAATTCACTATCGTAGGAATCACGATCGCACTTAGCACGTACGACAAGCCCTTTAAACCTCAAGGTCTCCCAAAGAGGACGAGTAAGGTCTCGTGAGGGTAGAAGGAGACCCACAAATCCTATGCAATGAAAATGCAAGGATGAAAACTATATGAAACTAAAACTACAATGCAGAATATAATATGATGCAATGCAAGGTGAGCGAAAATTAAAGCAACGCGAGCTGTGCACGAGCAAAACTCTTTCCCAGCCATAGGCGTGCAGGTACAATGGTCTCAAAGAGCGAAATACCAAAGAGAATGACCAATTCCACAAACTCGAGATCACTAGGGTAAGCTACATCACAGGCTATGCCACCCACTACCTAGAGAGGTCACAAGTCTACGCTCCTCGGGTTATTTCTCAAAAGATGTGAGAAATATTCAATGACGCTCATGTGTTTGATTATGGTTCGTGTTTCGCTCATAATCGTCCGACTAAAGATGAGTCGGGAATCAAACACCTAATAGGGGAGAATCATGGGGATTGTGTCATATCTAACTCCAGCATAGAACAAACTAATCGGACCAAGTCCAACAGGTTAGCACAAAGCACTACTACAAATCATCACTTGTGCCACAGTAGCAGTCGTGGCACAAGTAAGAATTTCCCATGGCTATAATGTCTAGCCTTGGGAATTTTAGTTAGAGACTACCGTGGCACAAGTGATCGTGGCTAGATTGTTGCCACGGGAAAATTATGGTTGTGGCAGAAACTCTTTTTCTTGCCACGGTAGATCCCGTGGCTAATTATATTGTTTTGCCACAAGCATAACCCGTGGCTAATTATATTCTTCAGTCACATAAAGTGAATCATTGTAAATTATATTCGTCTACCTGGCGCATCACACGTGGCTACAAATCATTAATACACTAGAGTCGTAAACAAGGAAATTCAATTAATAGTTTGAATTTAATGTTTACAATCAGTAACATTCCTTCTACACAAATGCCTTGGGTAGGATTTGAACACAAGACCTTCAAGTTGGCATACCAACACTCCAACCACTAGGCCATAAGTTATTTAGTGATAACTTAAATTATGTTATTATACTTATAAAATAACACTCTTACCACTTAATGTATTATTATTATTATTATTATTATTATTATTATTATTATTATTATTATTATTATTATTATAACTATTATTATTATTATTATTATTATTATTATAACTATTATTATTATTATTATTATTATTATTATTATTATTATTATTATTATTATTATTATTATTATTATTATTATTTTGGCAAAGTTTATTATTGTTATTATTATTATTATTATTATTATTATTATTATTATTATTATTATTATTATTATTATTATTATTACTATTAATATTATTAACTAGTTGAACAAAATTATTAAAAGTAAGTTTAAAAAATAATAATTAATTGAAAAAAATTAGTTGCAAAATGAAAATTCATTTGGTCAACTGATATTCCCAAATATAACAAATTTAGTTGTATGTTAGAATAATATTACTCGTATTAATATATATTACTTAGATAATATTTATCATTTATTAATATATTACGATATTACTAGTCGTATATTACTATATTATTAGTTATACATTTTTTTTCAATTTAAAATTCCGACTTAAAATTGATTTTGTAACAATTTACCCGTGGCAAAAGTGTTTGTTTGCCACGGTATATATTTACCCGTGGCATAACTTGTGGCACAAGTGCATCTTTGCCACGATTATATTTACCTGTGGCAAAAAACTTGGGTATGGTTGTGATATTGTCTTGAAACCTATTTTTTCCGTGGCAAGATCAAAACTTGCCACAAATTTTGAATTCCCGTGGCATAATTAGTGGTATAAATGATGATTTGTAGTAGTGAAGGGTTGTAACTAGGGATGGTCACGGGTCCAGGACCCTGTTGGACCCGCCCCATATCCGCCCCTTTTTTAAGGGTCTGGGTCTAATTTTTTGAGACCCTTCGGATCTGGGTGGGATCTGGATCTAAAAATTATTTGGCGGGTCCGAGTCCGGGTCCAAAATATGGACCCTGGACCCGCCCCTTGGACCCTTATAAATATTAAATTGTCCATTTTTATTTGTCTTCTACGTATGAATTATGCCCTCAACACTTATTTTATTTTCATATAATCATAATATATATGCTACTTGCTAAGTGTTAACCCAATTACCCTTATTTCATGGACTCGAACTAGTGTTTATAATAAAATTTAAGCGTATATTGGTGACGTTATGTGAGTTTAGATGTTAAATTAGTATTAAGTATTTGTAAAATACGATAATAACTCTCTTACAAATACACGAAAAATACAATGACTTACAAATGTTTAAAATTTGAAAAATCAAAGAGACTTATTTTAGACCCACTAAGGACCCTAGACCCATCAGATTCGGAGGGTCCGGGTCTGGGTCTGAAAATTTTGGACCCTTAGGGTCCGGATCCGGGTCTGGATCTCAAAAAATTAAAAGGGTCTGGGTCTAGTTGGACCCGCCCCATGACCATCCCTAGTTGTAACGTTGGCTTAGGGTTAAGGTGGGATGCATTTGGGAATGTGGAGCTAAGTAGAGGATAACAAGTGACCCTAAACAAAACATCCACAAACATCTCATGACAAACCAATGAAAACTATATCCATAACCATCAATAACCCAATAATCTCATGTAAGTAGAATGATCTCTATCATCAAACACTATCAAAATATGTGAGATCTCGTAATAACAAGTGTTTCCAAGCTCATCTCCCAATAATATAACGACCTCCTCACTCACATGAATGTGTATGTGTTATAAAAACTCAATGAAGGACAAGAGAGATCTCCTCAAACAAAGAATATGTATGAATAATCGTAGTAATAAGCACGGGAGGAAATAGGAGAAAAGTAGTATGAGATAAACATGGAATGAATAGAGTCATGAAAACCAACAACCAAAAACATAACCAACAACCCACTAAATAACTGTAGCACACAACAAACCCCACCATCATTAAGCTATCCTCTAGGTAAGAAGAGGGAACAATATGGCTCATGTGGAGGCTAAATAATGTGGCTACAAAAGAATAGGAAAAGGCAAAAACTTGGCTTATCCTAAAGTCAATTGCGTTCAAGGTAGGCTATTTGGCTATGTAGCAAAAATCTAGCGAACGTGTTATCATCCCTGGTTTCAAGAAGAGCCGACTACGCTGGAGAAGAACCGACACAATACTTAGATCCCCTAACTAGCACTCAAAATGAATGGAACTCGCAAGGAGTCCAAGAAGCCTCAATACTCACAAGCTAGTCGAAATGCGCCTCTAAAGGTAGTCATCCAAGCCACCAACCAAGAAAACCCCAGTTCCCCCAAGCTATGTGGAAAATAGGTCAAACTCTAGGTCCCAAAACATGCACAGGGCTAAGGAAACATGACTTTGTATAAGGTCAGACCACAGAAGTACACAACAGAAGCTCGCATGCCAGTTTCACAACTCAATCATCTTATTGAAAACTAAACATGAATATGCAATATCTACACTATGTATGAATGCAAGATGAATATGCGAAATATATACAAAGTGATGCATGCAATGAACTAAACTATAATTATATGAAACTAAATGCACAAACAAATGGGTGGAGCGACAATGGAGTTGACCATCCCATCCCGGTAACGGCGCCATTTTGATAGCGGGTTTCCAACGCGTCGTTATACGCTAAAAACCTTGGCTATGCAAACACATTTATAATCACCTAAAATAATACTACAACGAGTTTAGCGGTAAGTCGGGGGTTGAACCACAGAGAACAAGGGGTACTAGACTAAAGAGTTGGTGTGGGAAAGGTGTATGGTGTGTAGGTAGGAAGGTGGGTGAACTAATCTAATGACAAAAACAAACAATGAAAGAAAGCGGGCTTAGGTTAGGTCCACCCTAGGTAGGTCTATTTGAAATAGAGATAGGCTAGGTCGAGGGAGATCGAACGAAGGTCAATCGAGACACTCTAGATAGCATGGGGAAGTTGATGACCTATAGTCAATGCGAACGACCCATAATCGCCCTATGTCTCACAAGGGAGTGGCAGGACAAGATATGCATCGAATATCTATCAATCAAACCAACATCAACCTCAATCATCTTCCCAAACGATAAACACAAGACCGAAGCCCTTAGGTTTCTTTAACCCAAAACCCTAAAAGACTACTCTAGCATATTAAAAGTAAAAGCAAGAAGAGAGGAATGCAATAAAACTAATCTAGAAAGCATAAATGAAATGAAAGACATGAAAGCAAGAAAGAAAGCATAAAGGAATTGAAAGACAAGAAGGCATTAAACTCTACACTAGAAAAGCATTAAATGAAAGCATAAAGAAAGCAATAAATGACATTAAAGCAGTAAAGGAATGTAAACTTACATAAAGAGATGGCATGAAAGTAAAGGAAAGCAATAAAGAAGAAGATATAACAAAACTAGGGCAAAACTCAAGAGAAAGCATAAAGAGTTGATGAACAAGAGAGGGAGGGTTACTCCCAATCAATTCATGCGCTTTACATTCAGAAAAAACCCTTTATATTGGTTGTACAAGGGTAGGGGAAATAACCCTAAAGATCCTACGTGGAATGAGCTTGCGAAAAATAAGACAGCACAGAAAAATAGGCCATTCGCCCGAATGTACCCTTTATCCGCCCGAACGTACCCTTCATTCGCTCGAATGTACTCCATTCGGAGTTTCCAGAATCTTTAAAATTTGAACCAAACACAAGCTAGATCCATTCGCCCGAATGTACCCTCCATTCGCCCGAATGTACTCCATTCGGCATTTCCAGAAGAATACGAGGCTAGAACATTGTAGCTGCCCATCCATTCGACCGAATGATTCAAGGCTTCGGCGGAATGGGTCTTCTTTTGCTTGAACTTTAAATCAAGCTCCAAATGATCTCCGGACTTTGTGACGTTTTAGGGAACGACTCGGGATGCTCGGGAATGCCTCAAAATGCGTGTCTCATCTTTGATTCAAGTGTTGAAGTCTCGTACGCAACGAAAACACCTCGAAATCTCCTCAAAACACCTGAAAATACTTTAAAGCACCATGGAGACAAGATCAAGGTAAAATCATGCGTAAATTATGCAAAAGCCAATATAAAACGCGAGACTCGATGCAAGAATGAGGAGATAAATGTGCTCTAAAAACGAGCACATCAACTCCCCCATGCTAAACCTTTGCTAGTCCCTAGCAAAGAGACTAGGTAGGATAACATCAAAGCACATGGGCACCTAAAAACAAACTGAACTACAAACACAAAGCAAAACTAAACTATCAACTCAATAAAAGCTAAAACTCACTGTCGTAGGAATCACAGTCGCACTTAGCACGTACGACAAGCCCTTTAAACCTCAAGGTCTCCCAAAGAGGACGAGTAAGGTCTCGTGAGGGTTTTTCAGAAGGAGACCCACAAATCCTATGCAATGCAAATGCAAGGATGAAAACTACATGAAACTAAAAAGTACCATGCAATACAAGGTGAGCGGAAATTAAAGCAACGCGAGCTGTGCACGAGCAAAAATCTTCCCCAGCCATAGGCGTGCAAGTATAATGGTCTCAATGAGCGCAATACCAAAGAGCATGACCAATTCCACAAACTCGAGATCACTAGGCTAAGCATAGGGGGTTTATTCTGTGAGATGCTCTTGCTCATGGAGGCCGCCGTCTCAACATTGGGCGCAGGATTAGATCTTTAGCTCCATGACTAGTTCTCGTAAGGCTTTTTTCGCCGAGTGTCTTTTGAAATGTTGACTAGACAATGGAGGCATTTCCCTGCAATCAAAAGTTTCACAATCAAAAGATGATCATGATTTGTTAAGATAATGCTGCATCACCAAGAGCACACTTTGTATACTAATTCCAACTAGGCATACATACTTGTTATGAATGAAATTCAACCTTATTACGAAATAAATAGTCATTAACTTCACAAAAAAAGAGCTAATAAGCTTATTTAAAGAATATTGACATAAACTACTAACCAATGAAACATAAGCACATAATTAAATAATATAAGGTTTAAGGTTATATAGCCATCCACATGCAGGTAAGTACAAACAACAGTAGTCATAGCTTAACTAGGATATGTACAAAAAAAATGAAGCCTTTTATGCAACCCGTACTTGCAAAATTTGCTCCTAAAACCATAATTCATGCTTAAAATTACAATAAATAACATGTCATTTGTTAAGTCACAACAAACTCATTACAAGGATCCCTTACAATCATCGTAGAAGTCGTAAGCATAAGCATGTAAATTTCTATGTGCAATAATAATCAAAATGCATGCGTATAAAATGCACCCAACCCATGTCCACCCATACTCTCAAAACAGTTTAACTTCGAAACAAAATGAATAAGCATTAAAGAAAACACAAAGTGTATAGGAAAGATATAAACCACTGGCTCTTATATCATCTGCAACCACCCTGAATTTCCGATCTCTGAACGGAACAAAAACAAAAAGAGAACGGAGGAAATTCGGGTGTTACATTTAAAATAAAAAAAAATAAAATAATTAAAGTATGATTTAAGTGATTATTAGGAAACTTCCAAATAAAATCCTAAGAAAATTTCGTTAGCATCTTCCTTGAATTTTAGCGCACCAAGAGAATTAAACAAACAATAAACCATTATGAAGAATAGGCATGCATAGCCTTGTAGCAAAAATCTCGGTGGAAACGTCATTGCCAAATTCCTCTATCGACATGTTAAGCATGGATCGTGGTTCTCATGTAAACACTTGGGTTTCCAAACAACAACATAATCAACTTTATAAGGCATTCAAGATACTATAACAAAATATAAAACGAAATAAATCTTTGCAGCCGAATGAATTACATCAAAGGTGGGAATGCGCCTCAAGCCAAAAACATACACAATTTCATTTCAAAAACGACATGTAGCGTCAAAATAGTTAGAACATGGCACGTGTCAAGGTTCTCACTCCATTCCCACCATGTACAATGTAAGAATACTCCATAACCTGCAAGATCTATCTATGATACCCCTGCTGCTCAATGTAAAGTCATAGACCAATGTGTCATAGCAGGGCCATCAAAGACAAGCTATCAACAAAGAAACAAATAGTACACGTCAGTAACTAACTGTTTCTCCATCAAAGACAAGCTACCAACAATCAATTTCAACCAAAACAAGGGAGGAAAGACACTCCAATGTATAAGTATTTTCTCTAACTATTTCTCACTTTTATGTACGTATTCATGTCTTCTCCATTTTGTATCTCTTTGTTGCTTTCATATATCTTTTTATGTGACTAGAGGCCACCATATTCGGGTTTGCAAGACTCACATGGTAACACCTCAGCCAAGGACGGTGACAGCCATGCCGGCGCCCAATGGCAAAGTATGATCATACCCCCGTACAACGACCATATATAGACGATCCATGCCTCCGGGAATTAAACCAACTAGGGTACCAATCCAGTGGAGTCACAGTAAATATCCAACATAATATCTCATCAATAAGTGCTCATTTCCATTCCAATCTCATATAATCCAACATTTTATTCTTACGATATCAGAAACCATTCTCTATCATCTCTACAACTGATTCCCACTTCTATCACTAACTTAATAATATTAAATAGCAAAGCATATTCAACATAGCTAATATAATATTGTTACGCAAAGAAAACATATTCAAGATGCGTGGAAAAATTAATTACTGCGTGTACTTACATGCAACCGCAAGATAATAAGTCGCAAAAGTCACTTCGAAGGAGGTTTTTACGTCCCTCTTCTAAACCGAGCAACTATACACGTTCAAAGTAAGACTAATAAGCCTACTTCACATCATTTAAGAAGCCTTGACTCCATACAAACTACACTATTAGCTGAACAAGTTTCGATTCAAGCTAATGCGCATTCTAAACACACTCATACAATAAAATCAACCCATGTTCACACATGAACTACGCCATCAATTCCCATACAACAATAGCATTAGATTTTAGTCAAGTTTATATCAAGATATGTTCAAGTGAAAGGGGCACAACCATACGCTTGTGTGTTATAGTCAAACTATTCATTGGAAAGTTTAAGAACACGTAATACATAACGCTACACTTTATAACAATCATATCACTCATGGTAGTAATGATTTATTACATTTCCAAGGTTTTAGAGTAAGATGACGAACAAGTCAAATATTAGGAAGAACTAATGACTTGTACAACTTGAGTCAAAGTCATATAACTTCGCAACACCATGAATACATCAAGATGACAACCAAGTTCAGCTATGCACAAAAAACTCACCACAACTATCGGCAATGATCATAATTAAGCTCAAGACTCACATTAAATATTTACTTAATAAAAAAAACAATAGATATCGATAATACTAGTTACATCACCATAAATAACGTCATATAAACAATAATTAGTCACCATTATAAGGGCTAACAACCCTAACCATTTTCTATCATTAACACTACCAATATTCAATCAATAATAACATACAAATAAAGTTCATACAGGCTATCAAATACTAATTACCACCCAAAATGCATAAAACAACCACATAATACCCTCATATTAAAACCCTAAATAAACCCAAAGTTATCTATATCAAACTTGAACTCCTAACTCTTTACCCAAATAAATTTTGAGCATAAAACAACCGTTCAATTCAATAATCACATCTATACTCTTATAACAACTTGAATATATAATAGAAAACAAACATTAAAGTAGAGTTTAATTAGATGGCTTACAAGGAGGGGAAGAAGGAGTGGAAGAGAGTTGCACAAGGAGAGCCGGTAGGGGGCGACAACAGCAACCGCACATTTGCTGGGTTGGCTGGGCCGTGCGTGTTGCAGATCGGTGGTGGTCGTGTGTGGCTGCCGTTTTGTGGTGGTCACGCGTGTTCGTTGTTGCAAGTGTATGGTGGTAGGAGTGGTAGTAAGTGAGTGAAATGGTGGTTGTGGTGTGAAGAAGACAATGGAGTGAGGGAGAAATGAGTAGAAGGATTAAGAGATGGAGAAAGAGGTAGTGACGACTACCTCTTCAATAAATGGGGTTTCATTTTAAAATCTAAAACCCTAACCCACTATTATTTGGGCTATACTACTCACGAATCACATAATTTTAACCCGAAAAATTAAAAGCAAATGTCGTATGACTCGAGTTTAAGACCAAAACAATTATAACTTTTTTTTGGCAAATTAAGTTTTATAAAATGCCAGAAAAATAGCCGAAGCTTACAAAAACTCCCAAAAGATTGAGAAGACGACCCATCCGTAGCTTCTGAGGGATAGGCCCCTCGTCATTCGCTAGTCAAGGAAGTCGACTCCAAAAAAAAGGAAAAAGTTTCCTTCATACTACAGATGCTACGTCCTACATTTACAAGGCTTTGGGCCAATCTTAACCAAACGAATACTAAAATGTTTCATTCACTAAAAGCAAAAACAAGCTACAAGCAACCAACACAGTATAGGACGCTATAGCAACTAGCCCATCCATGGCAGCAGCGTCATATAACTTTGGCAGCATCATGCCAGGTCTAGAGCATGGAAGTTCTAGCAACGCAACAGGGGAAGTAAAGACATCAACCGCATTCAGGTGGTTTGATCAGCTCACCATGAAAACCAGCAAATTTGAGATAGAGCCCAATCTCTGAAATTGAAACCAGGCTCTTGAATCCAAATCTCCATTAAAGGAAGGAATAGCCATTGGCTACCCTCATAAACACAGCTGCTAAGCAGCTCAAAGACTTGACCTACTTGAAAGATCGAATTCCAGATCGAGTTGAGTATGCCCAACTTCAGCACTACCCACCAAAATCTGCAATCGAACCAAATCCAAAGGTAGACTTTGAGAGTTGGGGCATATTAGGGTTTAGTAGAGTCAAAGCCATAGGTTTTAGGGTTTCGGCATCGATCTTGAAGGTGGAGTCGCCATTTTCGAGATAGACCCCAAAAGGATTCAAAAAGCCTTGACTAACCCAAAACTAGGGTTCATACACCATAAGAAAACGATTTTAGTTGTTCAAATACTTTATTATAGATCATAAACGGAAATCCCTAAATCAATTTAGGGTTCATCAGAAATTGAAACCAAACTTGGAACGAGCTTCGAGTTAGGGTTTCGCTTCTTCGAATTCGCATTCTAACAACCCAGAAATGGCTGCCTTCAAAACCTAAGGATATCTCCTCCAAAACAGAAGGTAGAGTCGAATTCTTGACCTCTGGATTAACCAAAAACTATAACTACCTAAACTTTATAGGTATGTATAAAACAACCGCAAGATTGACGGTGGACCACTAGCACACCAGTATCTCCAACCTTCTCGGTGGTCGGCCCTGCCTCCTGCCTGTCATGGCGGGGCAAAACGAGTCGCCCAGCAGAGAGGTGAGTCTTAAAGAGAGGTTAGAGAGAGACTGGCTCAAAAACTATTCGTTAGAAATAAACAATTATAATTATTATTAACTTACTTAACATTATTTAAGTAATATTCTCTCATATAATTAAACGTGTTCATCACTTAGATAACACATATTTATGGGTCAAAATATTAAATTTCTGATGTTTATAATAGTCTATAAAGAAAATTATTTAATCATGATTTAAATTATAAATAAATAACATTAAAATTTGCAGGGTGTTACATAAACTATTTTACGGGATGGAGTTAGAATTACTCATTTTTCTTGATTTTTGGGAGTTTTCCCTTGTTTCACTTGTATTCTTATTTTGCAGGCTGTTGATCACGTAGGGATTGTGAAGTGAGGATCACCTAGAGTTATAACTTTTATTAGAATCATCTCTCAGTTTATTTTACTTTCAGTATTTAGGTTTTATATGAACACATATTGCGTTTAAGTCTTTTCTTCTGTTGTAAGACCCTTTATCGAATTTAAATTTATTAAGTTGTTTCCTAGTCGCTAAGCCTTAAATTTACTTTCCTAGAAATAGATGTGGCGGTAACACTCTTATGAATAGGTTTTGGCTCGGGTTTTTCTTTTGAAGTATTTTTGAAAATTCGACCTACTTACTTTGGGGGTGTACACTTTTACTTTCAACCAATCTTTCTTGAGGTGGCCTTTCCTCTTACAAAAGTTGCAAGTCATGCTTCTTTTGTTCCTACTTGAATCCTTCACAAACAAAGCATCATTGGAATCTTTGGACTCCTTTTGAGCAAATTGAGAATCAATAAGGTCGTTTTGAGTTAAAGCCTTTCTAACATCCTCACTACTCAATGTGTCTCTTCCATATAACAATGTTTCCTAAAGTGCTTAAATGAAGGTGTAGTGAAACCAATAATAAGATAGTCAAATCCTCATCATCCACGTTTACATCAATATTTTGCAAATCCATAATTAATGAGTAAAATTCATCAAGGTGCGGTTTCATCGGCTTTCTTTCTTGCAATCGGAGATCATACAAACGACTCTTTAGCAAAAATCGATTGGTAACACTCTTTTCCCTATAGAGTAATTCAAATTTTTCCTAAATGCCTTTAGAAGTTTCCTTCTTTACAACTTCTCTCAAAACTTATAGAGACAAAGCTATATGAAGAAAAGAGCATTTGTATCCATTTTTTCCCATCTCGCCTCACTTGTGCCTTTGAGCATCTTCTCCTTACCATCAAGTGCTTTATACACTCCATTTTGTATCAATATTGCTTTCATTTTGACTTGCCATAAGCCAAAATCCACGCTCCTATCAAAATTTTCAATATCGAGTTTCATTGTAGCCATGTTACACCAATACAACCTCTAAACGACGATAATAACGACTTGGCTCGGATACCAATTGAAAGCGATGATGATTTAGAGATCGAACGTTGTGTTACAATTTCTAATATCACCAAGATCAAAGGTGTGAAGTCTTGTGAGAAACAAATTACGCTATCAAATGAAAAGATGTTTGTAGGAATTAAGAACGCAATAAAATGACACAAAGATTTATGGTTCACCTAATTAAGGTTACGTCCTCCGGTGTCGTATCTCTTATACTATCACAAATGAGAATTATAATTAGAGAAGAGATTAAGGCTAGTTTTTGGCTTGGGTATTTCGTGGATTGAATTGAGATGTACATGAGAGCTCAAATTTATAATTCAATAAGTATTCAGTCTTAACGCTAAAATTAATTGTCAATGAAACTGCTCCAAGGGATTGAACAGCCACGAAACAGAATCCAAAGCCCTTGACTGTTGCTGCTTGCTACTGAATTTGTACAGCTTGATTTTAAGTCATGGATATACTTTGGATGCCTTAATTTTCTTGTGAAAGCCACTTAGTACAACATTATAATCTTGCTATAACTCCCGCATTACTCACATTCATCATGCCATCTTAACTATTGTGTTTAAGTCTTGATTAATACCTTCATAACTTCTTGTATTTGATCACACTCTTAAACACCATATTCATCACACATTTAACTTACCCATTAGCTTAATTCATAGGATGTCACACACTTAATTCATATGATTAATTAGTGCACTCAAGTTTCCATTTAATCTCAACAATATTTATGTCATATATTTTTTCTTATAAATTAAGTATTTTTTTCCCTCTTCATGTTTAGTAGGATGTTGCGTCCATTAATAAATGCTTAATATGTAATATCGTTTAACAAAAGAACCAAAACTTATAATTTACAACCACTTGCTAAACTGCAGTGTCATAAAAGAAAACCTTATACATCCTTTTACTTTGAGTAAAAACTTTATCCAAAAAAATATAAAGTTTAAAACTTATATTTTTGGTTGTCGCGTTATTATTTTACTGTATAAATGATATTTTTGTAGCATAGAGAATAATTTTTGTTAACAAATATTATTTCATGGTAATGAAAATTTTTTGTCGCTTAATTTTGCAAGAGTTCAACTGGAGGATGATAATAAACAATCAGAACAACAAATGAACTAGATCTGAACCGCAAATTTTATTGTTCATCACCAAACCACACAAATCTGCTGATTACGACATCAAATTACAAGAAGATTTCAAGAACAAAATTACAAGATCTGAACCGCAAATGAACAAGAACAACCTATACCAGATCTGAAATTTCAAGAACAAAAATACAATAAAATTTTACAATAAAAGAAGCTAAAACAGTTAATCAAACAACCTATACCTAGAAACATTTTACAATAAAATGGATCAGTTTCGACTTCATCAAATTTCAAACATTTTACCAGATCTGAAATTTCAAGAACAAAATAAAAAACCAAATTCCCACTTTCGGCTTCTTAAAGATGAAGAGCCTTTAAACCTTTGAAGATGAAGATCCTTTAAACCTTTGAAGATGAAGAACAAAATAAAAACGAAATTGAATGACTTGAAATCTTCATTGTGTATACACTCACATTTCAATCTTCATTGTGCTTGAAATCAAATGACTTGAAGTCTAAAAAACGAAATTTCAATATTTAATCGAATGACTTGAAGATTAAGGTTTTGAACTTAGGGAAATGAGAGAGTGAGAAGTGAGAGGAAGTGAGAAGGAGGCGGAATTAGGAAGAAGGAGATAGGGAAATGAATTAAGATTTAGGGCTTTTTTGCTTTTGAAGGAGAATTAGGAATTAGGAAGGAGAATGAAGAAGACGCCGACTTGTGACACTAGGGAAATGAACTTAGGGTTTTTGCTTTATATTATTTTAGAACTTAGGGAAATGAACTTTTGGGCTGGGCTTCACAATGGCTGCGGACACTAAGTAAAACCGCAGCCCATGAGTTTATTCCATTTATTTGCTGCGGTCACCTATTAAAACCGCAGCCTATTCTAACTTTTTTAAAAATTTATATATTGGCTGCGTATACACTAAAACCGCAGCCTATGTCTCGCAGCCAATGACTTTTTTTCCACTGGTGATAATTTTACTTTTATTTTGAAACAAAGACGCTTATTTAAATTACAAATGTGTCAAACACATGAAAATAAAAACGAGCTAAAATCCGCATCACTATAAAAAATGTCAGCAGCATTATACGCGCAATTGTGACCATAAAAGCCTATTCCTCAGCCTAGAGCATTTAGATCACATCCTAGCCCTTGCCCTTCGCAACAATCTGAGCTATATATGCACGGGTATCCTTTATTAGCACACCACTTCCAAGGCCATTCAAAGCTCATACGTCCAACCACTCCAACACCAACCCTTGCCATGGACAAATCTATTATATATACCAAAATTAATTGATGTAAATATCTTTGAATATATACTTCACTAATTCATAAAATAAGGACAAAATAAAACAACTTTAACAATTGAAAAGCACATTCAAAGCCAATTCTACAACCTAAAAAATAAGATGTATTTATAAGCACCGTACAACCGCAAAATGATGTACTATAATGGGATATTAAATCACAAAAAAGTAATAGTGCCAGGGTCGGTCCATAATTTTTAAGGGCCCGAGTCAAAAGATGAGTTTTTAGGCCCCCTAACTGATGAAATGAATAACAAGATATAATAATTTGGTTTAGGTTTAAGAATCAACTCATTCGGTTTTCATTCTTTTTCATTAATTAAAGAGAGGCAAACAGCCCCTATAAATACAAAAGATATGACATGAAATACGGAAACTACATTTTACAAATATCTTAACTTCCTAAAATACTTAAAATATTATTCTAGAATAAAATAAAAATATTCTAATAATTATTTCCTAAATATTCTCTGATTATTATTTCCTACGCTCCCCCTCAAGTTTTGTCTTGGAATCACCTAAACCGAACTTGCCAATAATATTCTTTAATGCTTTTGAGCGAATTGCCTTTGATCAAAAAATCTGCTAGTTTATCCTTTGCCTTTACAAGGGAAACATAGATAAACTTTTTGCCAAAATTTTTATGATTAATTTTTAATTTTTGGAGTTCGAATAAAAAGGAAACATTTTCAAAAGGTAGAAAATGTGTAAAGAAATTTGATGGGTCTTATTTTTTGTTTTAGGTATGAAAATGGGCCGGAAAACGTGACTACGCACGCGGAGCCATGGGTGACCCGTATGTAGACACGCGGCTCTCGGAGGGTTTTTTTAGGGTGTGGTTAGTTCCCTTCTTATACAACTTTCTAGGTAAAGAAAGTTTGTACTCATTTCCCTTCCCATTTTTTATAACTTTCTCCTCTCTACTCTGAAACTACGTCAACGTACCTTGCTGGGTTGACCATGTGGAACAAATCTAGGTGGGAGGGTCTTCAATATAGGCCAAGGAAGGAAGCAAGCCCTTGCCCTTTCCTTTCTTGACAAGGAAACACACCCAAATTTGATCAAGAGACACAAACAATCCCAATTCTGTGGAACAAATGTTGTTGGACTGTTTCTTGCTTGAAGGCTTTGAGTTTTGGGATCCTCAAGGCCAACCAATCCCCTAATCTACTAAGGACTACTCTTAGAGAATTATAAGAGGGTCTTGTACTACTCAAGACCAGTTAGGTGTTCATACACACTCACAAAAGAGCCAAAGGAATGAATTCCAATGCACTGATTTTATTAACAAACAAAAGTTGAGTTTTACAAGCCTAAGATCATCTATATATAGGTTTGATGATCCTTACAAATCAAGAAATCTAGGAAATGACTTGATAATTAATTACAACGACTCTTAGTCACGTGCCACACATGTGCTTTATTAAAAGAAACAAAAATAGGCTAATACTAGGCATTCTGACTACTTGCCAGTTATCTGGCGGACAAGTGACTTTCCCCTTTGCTTCTGATGCCCTTAAGGTGATTGAATATGCTGTGTAAATGTCTTGGAAGGAAGATTGTAGTGCCAAGATTCCATTCCAACCCTTGATGGCTTATCAAGCTGGCTCACCTGTTCAGGCCAAGTCTTCCTAGGTCTGCTGGTCACAATACTTGTCCTGTTCTGTTCTGAGGCATCTACTGACTAAGGGACCTTCACCCTTGGTGCAAGAGGTGCCTTTGTGATGCAACCCCTTGTTCTTGGGTTTGGGCAATATGATTCCAGTCCCAAGATTCTATTTCCAGCTTCCATGGGTTCTAGATCTTGTGTGATGTAACCCTCATTTGGTGCAATTTCCCCTCCTTTGAAGAGAATTGTCCTCAATTCTTGTGTGGTGAAGGTGGTTGTACATCCCAAGGCTGCTGTCTGTTTGGCTATGGAGGTAGGCTTGCTGGGTTGGCTCATGTTTAGCTGATGTCTCCTTTGCTTGGAGAATCTGGTTTCCCTTAGTTGCCTCCATTTAGCTGCTCCAAGCATGTGTTGCCTTTGTTTGTTCAGCCCTTTGTTGGCTCTGTGATGGACTCTTCCAGTAGGTGTCCTTGTGTTGTTAACTTGCTTTGGCACATTAGTGTTACCCCTATTCAATTCAAACATATTAATTATTGAAGTAATATGTATAGGATCATTTTCATTCACACAGCAATGTTCTTTCATATAGCTCTCCCTATTTAGCAAGTACATCAGCTGCTTGTTCCTTGAAGGGGTATAGCCTTGTGTGGGGGTAAAAGGACTAATCTTTTCACCTTATCCTCATATCTTAAGGTATAGGTGTTAGTGAAGCCATCATGAGTTACATTCTTGTCATATTGCCAAGGTTTACCTAGCAATATGTGACAGCCACTCATGTCTAAGACATCACACAAAATTTGGTCTTGATAGGAGCCTATGGCTAATGTCACGAAGCATTGCTTGCTCACTGGTGTGCTGGCCTTGTTGTCTACCCATTTAAGTTGGTATGGGTGGGGGTGTGCTTAGGTTCTAAGTTTCAGCCCCTTTACTAGATCTTGGCTCACGCAATTAGTCTCACTACCACCATCTATGATTAAATCACAAAGTGTGCTCTTGACTTTGCACTTGGTTTGGAAGATTTTTTCCCTTTGATCAGATTTAGGTTGCTTGGAGGTGCTGTGGAGACTCTTTCTAGTCACTAAGGCTCTAGGTCTGCCCTCCTAAGGGTATATCAACTCCCTATTAGATTCAGAGTCTGAGACATATTGTGTAACCTCCCCTGAGTCCTTAATGATGTATATGCCATCTGGATCTTCTTCATTAGTAACAGTGCCCCTCTCTTCCTCCCTGCCATTAATACTAACTAGGATGGTCCTGGGTCTTTCTTTGCTCTTGATCTCATCCCACTCAGCTAGTGTAAAGGCTCTATTGTTAGGGCAATTGACTTTAAAGTGTCCATGACCATGGCACTTGAAGCAGACTACATCTTTAAGGGGGTTAATGCTCTTTCCTTTTTGTTCAACATGTGCACTAGGTGGTGAGGCAGTAGGGTGTACACTTTTCTCATTCATAGGTAGATTGGTCTTGGTTATAGGTTGAGTGTTGGACTGTGAGACCCTTATTTTTGAATATTGTTCTAGGAGCATGGCTTGCTTCCCAGCTAGTGCTATAGTCAAAAGAAGCACTGTGGCTACCTTCATCCTTAGGTCTTCTCTCAACCCACCTAAAAACTTACCTACCCTAATATCCTCTGAATCCCTAATGTCACATAGCACAGAAAGCTTCTCCCACTCTTGAATGTATTGTGCTACTGACTTGTAGCCCTTACTAAGGGTGTTCCATTGCATGGACAACTGTTGGATGTAATTACTAGGCACATACTTCTTTCTAAGGATTTTCTTTAACTTTTCCCAAAAACTGATCTTAATCTTGCCCTCTCTTAATCTTTGCCTCTGAATTCCCTCTAACCAAGTTGTAGCTAGCACTAGTGGAAAAAAAGTTATTGGCTGCTGCTTATTGGCTGCGGTTTTTAGGAAAACGCAGCCAATATGAGTAATAAATTGCTGGGAAAAAAAAAATTATTAAAGGGCTGCGGTTTTTACCCTTAACCGCAGCCCAAAAGTGTTTCAAAAAATATGATAAAGAAAGGGCGGCGGTTTTTTATGTGTCCGCAGCCCTTAACCATTCAAAAATAATATAATGAAATTAAAAAAAAAAATTAATCAAGGGGCTGCGGTTTTTAGGTGTGTCCGCAGCCCTTATTCATTTTAAGAAAAAAATTAAAAAAAAATTTAATCAAGGCACCTAATAAAACACGCACATATATACCTTTCATTCTCTAAACCCTAATTGAACCCAGCCGTTTTCTCTAAGACTTCTCTAAGAATTGCCTTAGAGTCTCTTAGTTTTCATCATCCATTGAAACTTCTCTAAACTTCATAAATTTTGAGACCTTTCATTCTCTAAACTTCTCTAAACTTCATAAAATAAAGACCTTCAATTTTATGTAAATTTCGTTCATTTGGAGTCCTTGAAGATTTTTGAGTTCTTGAAGATTTTGACATAAATTTGATGGAATTCGTTCTTGAAGATCAAAGCCTTCGAAGATCTAGGTTCTTGAGTTCTTTTTTTTTTTTGTAAATTTCGTTTTTGATGTAAATTTGATGAAATTTCGAAGATCAAAGACATTTAGGTTCTTGAAATTAGATCCGGGTATTTTGTTTCGTTTTTTTTGACATAAATTTCGTTTTTTATGTAAATTTGAGTTCTTTTTTTGTAAATTTCGTTTTTATGAAATTAGATCTGGGTATTTTGTTTCGTTTTTTTATTTTGTTTGATGTTCTTGAAATCTTGTGTATGAAATCTTGTTCTGGGTTGTGTATGAAATATGGGTTCTAAATGTCTTTATTTCGTTTTTTTATTTCGTTTGATGTTCTTAAAGATTTATGAATTTTCTGGGTTGTGTATGAAATCTGAGTATTTTGTTTCGTGTTTTTTTATTTATGAATTAGATCTGGGTTCTTAAAGATTTATTTTGTTTCGTTCTAAATTAGATCTGGGTATTCCCTTAGATTTATGAATTTTCTTGAAATTTGAGTATTTTGTTTCGTTTTTTTTGATTTTCAGATTTCAAGATCTGAAATTTTTTTTTTATTTTGAAAAAAGACTTAAGGGCTGTGGTTTTTGCCCATGTCCGCAGCCCTTAAGCCTTCTTTGGGCTGCGTATTTTGACCGCAGCCCTTGTCTAATATTTCTTGCTGCTACAATATTGGCTGGGGTCGAAATGCGCAGCCCATAGTGGCTAAAAAACCGCAGCCCATAAGGTTTTTTCCACTAGTGTAGCTTGGTTAACTTTACCTTAGCCACCTTAAATTGTTGGTCTTCTAGGGTACCCTTATACTCAAAATAATTTTCTGTGCTAGCTTCCCAATCAAGGTAGTCCTCAGGGTTCAAGGACTGCCCAGTAAAGTTAGTGATGTCTACCCTCAAGCTTTTATCCTCATAATTTCTGTTTTGAGGTGTTTTGTCCTGATTTGTTAGCCCTAGGGTGTTTAATATTTGATTTAAGGCCTTTAGGGTCTCCTCAATCAACAATCTCCTTTCCTCAGCATTCATGATTAGTATTGTCACAACTTTCAGTAATTAAGGCACAATAGTTACAAATAGGCACAAGTAAGGAGTTCTTGAAAACTAATAATGCATTGTGTTCAGATTTCAGAAACACAAGGTGTGTTCTGTTCTGATTTCTGTATTGAACAATAATAGTGACAATGCAAGGGTGGTTCAGGAACAATAATATTGCATACACCAAGACTTTACACAAGAATTCAAGGCTAAAAACAGTTCAGTTGTTTACTCAAAACTAGAGATCAGGCCACCTTTGAAATTTCAAGATGTTGTGCTTCTTGTGTTTTAGAAATCAAATATGGTCTCAATGAGTGTAACAAGATCAGTGTGCAAATAAGGGACAATATGCTGTTAGTACAACCCTTAGTTATCGAAGTTCAAATGACAATCTCACAGAATAGACCACCTATTCCCACCAAAATCAGAATCTTGAAATTTCAAGATCCTGTTCCTGCAGTGTTAGAATTGCCTGCACCAATTTTTGTTCACACAATAGAATTCAAAAATTCTTCTAGGGGTCTAAAGTTTAGAGATAGACTTTTCTTGCTGAAAAAGGGCATGGCAAAATTCTATTCCTACACAGAGTTATGATTGAAATTCTGACCAGACAAATCACTAGTGGTAATAAGCACATTGGCTTTGGCTAATTGGCTGCGGGCATAAACTATACGCAACTAATATTCTTAATTTAAAAAAAAACACTTATTGGCTGCGGACAAGGCACAAACCGCAGCCAATACTCATAATTAAAAAAAAATTCAATGGCTGCGGTTTGTCCCTTGTCCGCAGCCAAAAGCCCAATATTAAAAATGTGAAGCCCAATATGCGTTAATATATGCCTTAAACCCTAGCTTCTTCAATACCCTAATCTACTGCTCAAAATTCACATGCGGCGCCTTTCCTCCTCAAATTCTCAAAAACCCTTCTTACTCCTCAAAATTCTCGAAAACCCTTCTTCTTCCTTAATCTTATACAAAGCCTTCTTCTTCCTAAATCTACTGAAAACCCTTCTTCTTCCTTAATCTAATGCAAAGCCTTCTTCTTCCTAGATCTAATGCAAAGCCTTCTTCGATTTCTGGGTATTCTCTTCGATTCCTCTCTGATTTTTATGTAATTTCGTCAAAAATAGGAGTAGGTAGATCTATTTCTGGGTATTCTTCTTCTAAACGCCTTCTTCTTCTTCGATTTCTCTTCGATTCCTCTCTAATTTTTATGTAATATCGTCTAAAAGATGAAGATGAAGTCTTTTGTGTTCTTCATTTTTTATGTAATTTCGTCAAAAATAGGAGTATGTAAATCTATTTTTAGAATTTCATTTTTTTTGTGTTCTTCGTTTTTTTATGTAATTCATTGTATTTTGATTTCGTTTTAGTACTCGTTCTTTTCATTTTTGTGTTCTTTGTTTTGTGTTCCTCGTTTTTTTAGGTAATTTCATTTTTGTGTTCTTCGTTTTTTATGTAATTTCATTTTTGATTTCGTAATTCATTGTAATTTTTAGATCTATTTTTGATTTCGTTTTATGTAATTCATTGTATTTTGATTTCGTTTTTTTATGTAATTCATTGTATTTAGATTTCGTTTTTAGATGTTCATCTTTCGTTTTTGATTGTATAAATTTCTAGGTATTCTTCATTATAAACATGAATATGAATAAAAACGAATTAAAAAAAAAACATGAATATGATTGATGGCTTTTTTTTGGTCTAAAAATGGGGTATTGATTGCGGTTTTTATGTCCGCAGCCAATAACTTTTTCTTATTTGCTGCTACTCCAAGGGCTGCGAGACAAAACCGCAGCCAATACCCCTAAAAAGGCCGCAGCCAATAAACTTTTTTCCACTAGTGAATACATGATCAGTTTCTTGATTTTCTGATTTGGTTCTTGATTTGCCAGCCATTGCAAGACTGGCTCTGATACCAATTGGAACAAATCTGGGTGGGCGGGTCTTCAATATAGGCCAAGGAAGGCAGTCAGCCCTTGCCCTTTCCTTTCTTGACAAGGAAACACACCCAAATTTCATCAAGAGACACAAACAATCCCAATTCTGTGGAACAAATGCTGTTGGACTGTTTCTTGCTTGAAGGCTTTGAGTTTTGGGATCCTCAAGGCCAACCAATCCTAAACTACTAAGGACTACTCTTAGAGAATTAAAAGAGGGTCTTGTACTACTCAAGACCAGTTAGGTGTTCATACACACTCACAAACGAGCCAAAGGAATGAATTCCAATGCACTGATTTTATGAACAAACAAAAACTGAGTTTTACAAGCGTAAGATCATCTATATATAGGTTTGATGATCCTCACAAAACAAGATAGCTAGGAAATGACTTGATAACTAATTACAACGGCTCTTAGGCACGTGCCACACATGTGCTTTATTAAAAGAAACAAAATTAGGCTAATACTAGGCATTCTGACTACTTGCAAGTTATCTGGCAAACAAGTGACCTTCCCCTTTGCTTCTGATGCCCTTAGGGTGATTGAATATGCTGTGTAAATGTCTTGGAAGGAAGATTGTAGTGCTAAGATTCCATTTGAACCCCTGATGGCTTATCAAGCTGGCTCACCTGTTCAGGCCAAGTCTTCCTAGGTCTGGTGGTCACAATACTTGTCCTGTTCTGTTCTGAGGCATCTACTGACTGGGGGACCTTCACCCTTGGTTCATTAGGTGCCTTTGTGATGCAACCCCTTGTTCTTGGGTTTGGGCAAGATGATTCCAGTCCCAAGATTCTATTTCCAGCTTCCATTGGTTCTGGATCTTCATTGGTTGATCTGGGCAAGAGCAGTAAGGTCAGCTGGTTGCCAACTCTTGTCAGATTCTTCTGTGCTGACCTTCTGACTTTTAGTGTTATATTGCTAGGTTCAGGCCACCTTTCAACGCTCATCCAGGATGGTTCATCAGGGTTTGATGGTCTTGCTCCCATATTTGGTGCACCATGCCACCGGTCCGGTTTACCAATGTTGGCCCATTTAGTTTTGATGATAACGTAAACTTTTATAAACAAACATAATTTGTCTTTGAGATTGTTTTGTTAGGTCAAATATCCGATCTTTATAAGGATTGTCGATGGACCATTAAACGTTGAAATGGGATTGCTAAATAACTGTTCCAAGATCAAGTCAGAATTCGAGTATTGGTCAATCGGAGACACTGCAGTGTTCCCAGAGTCAGCGGTCAGAGGAGCAGTCAACAAAATAATTAGGAAAATAATTTTTAATTTTTATTTTTCTTATTTAGATTTATTGTACGGATGAATTAGTCTAGGATGCACAAGGGAAATAAATTAAGAAATTAATCTAACTAACTCCTAAAAATATTCCTTAAAATTAGGATTTTAAAATAAGATTTCTTAATTTGTCTTAGCTATTTTTAGCTAAAAGGACAAGAAAACATGGAGTAACTACCAAGCTTTCCTACCACTTCACGCGGAAACTAAACCCACAACTCCCATTATTTCGGATCATGGGATTATGGGTAGTTTAGATTTAAAAATCTATATAAAGGATTTTTATTTAACCGGCACAAGAGAGAGATCATTTTGAGAGAAAATATTTTTCTGAAAATATTGTGCCCATATATTTTTCGTGAGGTTTATAAAATAAAGAGAGGAAATCTTGATTGATTTTAATGGCTTAATTTCAAGATTTATTCCTTGTGCTTTTCTTGATATGATTCATCCACTTTAGATAAATCTTGTACGGGTTTATTTGAGAGTTTTTGTTATTTAGACTTGGGTAAGTCTAAAGGGTAGAGTATAGAGAAACGGTAAGAGGTTACCGTGAGAGGATTAGAAAAACGGTAAGAGTTTACCGTGAGTAGAAGAGAAACGGTAATGAGTTACCGAGAGAAGAAAAAGAGAAGAGAGGAGAAGTTATTTTATGTAATAGAGGAGTGATTTACATAAAATAATAGAGAAGAGAAATCCCTAGTGGGTCGTGGTTCTTTTTCCCACGTTAAATCTTGGTGTTCCTTTTCTTGTTTTCTTTTATATTGTCTTGAGTATTTTTGATATTCAAATTCCGCAATAAAAAGGGCTAAAAATACTCAAAGTGCGCAAGTAACAATTCACCCCCCTCTTGTTACAGTTCATTGTCTCTAAGTGTTTCTACAATTGGTATCAGAGCCCTGTTCCTCATTTGATCAGGAAACCCTGAGAGCCGTATCTTGGTGTATTAGAGATGCAAAAAAGGGTACTCTACTCAGAGACCACCAATGTTCGATGGCAAATTCTATACATATTGGAAAAACAGGATGGAGATCTTCATTAAAGCCGAAAATTATCAAGTTTGGAGAGTCATCGAAATTGGAGATTTTGAGGTAACAACTACCAACTCCAATAACGAGACTGTTCCCAAACCAATCACAGAATATGAGAAAGAAGATTTTCAAAAGATGGAAATGAACGCTCTTGCTATTAAATTGCTTCATTGTGGGCTTGGTCCAAATGAACATAATCGCATTATGGGATGCAGAACCGCCACACAAATTTGGGATCTGCTGGAGGTTACCCACGAAGGAACGAGTGAAGTTAAGCGTTCCAAGATTGATTTGCTCATGTCTAAATACGAAAGATTTGTGATGGAACCTAAAGAAAGCATTCAAGAAATGTTTACAAGATTCACGAATATCACGAATGAGCTTGTCTCCCTTGGAAGGCTAATTCCCTCAGATGAACAAGTGCGAAAAATCCTAAGAAGCCTACCTCAAGATGATCGTTGGAGAGCAAAGGTCACAGCCATTCAAGAATCTAAAGATTTCACAAAGTTTAATCTGGAAGAGTTGGCTCGATCCCTTATGACTCATGAATTACATTTGGGAACAGCTGACAGTTCCGGGAACAAGGGTTTGGCTCTGACAGCAAACGATCAAGAAGAATCAGAAACTGACAAGGAAGAGGTAGCCTTGCTGGTACGTAGGTTCAGGAAGTTCTTCAGGAACAACAAGTATAAAAATCAAAGAAACAACAAAGAAAGAGGAACTTCAAATACCAAAACATATGAATGCTACAAATGTGGAAGTACCGAGCATTTAATCCAGGATTGCCGACTATGGAAAAATGAGAAAGGTAAAGGGAAAGCAAGAGAAACAGGAAGACAACCTACAAAAGGAAATTTCAACAAATCCGATTTACGCAAAGCCATGATAGCTGCTTGGGGAGAATCCGAAAGCGAAACCGAAACCGAAGCTCCCGTTGAAGAAGAAGAAGTAGCCAATCTTTGTCTCATGGCGACGCATGATGAAAAGGCTAAAGGAAAAGAGGTACTATCTACTGATCCATTTTCTGATTATTTATTTAAATTTGATAAACATAGACTAGTTAGCATGATTTTAGAATCTCACGAAAATTTGGAAAAACAAACAGCCATTTGTCTCAAAACTGAAAAAGACCTTAAAGCATGTAAAGACCAAATATCCTACCTTAATTCTTTTAGGTCCGATGTGCAAACTCGATTCTTTGAATTGCTTGATAATAATGTGATGTTAAAAGAAGCTATAGAAAAAGTTAAAGAAGAAAACATCATGTTAAATATTGAATTGAATCAACTTAAGCAATTTGAGATGGAAGTAAATTACGAGTCTAATAAAGAAATTAAATGTGTCCTTCTACAAATGAAATTAGACCTAGAATCCGCCTTAAAAGAAAATGATCGACTTAAGCTTGAATTAAATTCAAGAGAAAAAGGGAAAATCAAAGAAGTTCCCAAATGGATTCTTAATGCTAGAACCAAAGGAACCGAAGGTTTAGGATATGACAAACATGATAAAAAGAAAAAGGTCTACGTTGATCTCCCAAGTAACAAAGTCTGTTCCTTTTGTGGCAAAATCGGGCACCTGAAACATCAATGTTTAAAAAGGGAACAGCATAACAAAACGAATCAAATATATGTCGATAGAGTTTGGATTAAGAAATATGATTCTTGTATAATCGACATGGGAACCAAGGATGGCTGGGTTCCACCCTCTAACAACTAAATTCGTTTTGCAGGTTCTAGTGAGGGGGAACAGCTCATGGTATCTCGACAGTGGCTGTTCCAAGCACATGACAGGCGATAGATCAAAATTTCTCTCACTAGAAGCCTATGATGGAGGAACGGTGACCTTTGGCGACAACATGAAAGGTGAAATCATTGCAAAAGGCAAGATAGGAAGGTCAAGTTCCCATGCTATAGATAATGTATTTTTGGTCGAGAATTTAAAGCACAATCTTTTAAGTATTTCTCAATTTTGCGACAAAGGTAACTCTGTAAACTTTACTTCTGATAAGTGCATCATTTCTAGGAACGACACAGGAGACATCATTCTGGAAGGGATCAGAAAAGGGAACACCTACGTGGTGGACCTGCATATTGTTCCTAAAACCAGTTTAACATGTCTAAGCGTTATAGAAGATGACCCTCTTCTTTGGCATAAAAGATTAGGTCATGCAAGTTTTACATTACTTAATAATTTACGATCTAAAGACCTAGTAAGAGGATTACCACCCCTAAAATTTCAAAAGAATGAAGTATGTGATCCTTGTGCTAAAGGAAAACATGCAAGGTCATCCTTCAAATCTAAAAATGTCGTGACCACCTCAAGACCACTTGAATTAATTCATATGGATCTTTTTGGACCAATGAGAACACAAAGTCGCAGCGGTAAACGTTATGTTTTTGTTATAGTTGATGATTACAGTAGATTTACATGGACTTTATTTTTATCTAGCAAAGATGAAGCCTTTGATGAATTTGTTGCATTCGCTACTAAAATTCAGAAATCTAGTAACAATCAACTAGTCCACATAAGATCGGATCATGGTAAAGAATTTGAAAATTCAAAGTTTATGGATTATTGTAATGAGCATGGTTTAAGTCACAATTTCTCCGCACCTAGAACACCACAACAAAATGGTGTGGTTGAACGTAAGAATAGAACTTTAGAGGAAATGGCTAGAACTATGTTGATTGCTAGTGGTTTACCTAGAAATTTTTGGGCCGAAGCTGTTAATACTGCATGCTATATATTAAATCGCGTTTTAATTAGACCTATCACTTCTAAAACCCCCTACGAATTATTTAAAGGAATTAAACCTAATATTTCATATTTTCGAGTCTTTGGATGTCGATGTTTTGTGCATGTTAACAGAAAAAGAAATATAGGTAAATTCGATGAAAGAAGTGATGAAGCGGTATTTCTTGGCTATTCATCTCATAGTAAAGCATATAGAGTTTATAATAAGAAAACCATGTGTGTTGAGGAATCTGTTCACATAATATATGATGAAACTAACTTTATGACAAGTGAACAAGAAACAGGTGATTTTAAAATAGGTCTTGCTGATTTAGACGATGAAGAACTTATACAAAAGGAGCAAGATCAAGAAGAACAACAACATGTTCAGAATGCTGAACCAAATCAAGAACAGGAACCACAGGCAGAACTGGAACAGCCTACAGTTCCTAATCCAGATATCCCAAGAGAAAATCAAGAAGAAAGAAATGATGGTGAACCAAATCAGAATCAAGTCAGTGAGCCTGCTTCCACATCTGTCTCCACCAGAGACTTTGTTCCAAGACCATGGAAACAACAAAAATCACATCCACTTGACTTGATCATAAGCGACATGAACAAAGGAATACAAACAAGGTCACAAATGAGAAACTTTTGTGCACACTTTGCTTTTCTTTCAAAAATGGAACCCAAGAATCATGAAGAAGCTTTACAAGATTCGAATTGGGTGGTAGCTATGCAAGACGAATTGAATGAGTTTGAAAGAAACAAAGTATGCCACTTGGAACCTAAACTGAAGAACAAGAAGATAATTGGACTGAAATGGGTATTCAGGAACAAGCTGGATGAACATGGAACAATCGTTAGAAACAAAGCAAGGTTAGTGGTAAAAGGTTACAATCAACAAGAAGGTATTGACTATACTGAAACTTTTGCTCCCGTAGCTAGATTAGAAGCTATTAGAATTCTTATTTCATTTGCTGCTTTCATGAATTTTAAATTATATCAAATGGACGTAAAATGTGCATTCTTAAATGGGTTTCTAGAAGAAGAAGTGTTTGTGGAACAACCACCTGGCTTTGAAAACCCAATTTCTCCGGATCACGTCTACAAGCTTGATAAAGCTCTTTATGGGTTAAAACAAGCACCTAGACAATGGTACGAGAGATTATCTAAGTTTTTGATTGATAACAAGTTCATACGTGGTAAAATTGATAAAACCTTATTCTTTAAGAATAAAGGTTCGAATATTTTAGTTGTTCAAATATATGTTGATGACATTATTTTTGGTGCTACTAACGAATCGTTATGTAAGGAATTTGCTGACCTTATGAGTAATGAATTTGAAATGAGCATGATGGGAGAATTAAATTTCTTCCTTGGTTTGCAAATTAAACAAACTGCTAACGGTATCTTTATTCATCAAAAAAAATATATAAAAGAACTTCTAAAGAAATATGGACTAGATAATGCTAAGACAAACCATACACCCATGGCCACTAACATTAGGTTAGACGAAGACGCTAACGGTATTAATGTTGACCAAACAATGTATAGAGGCATGATAGGATCTCTACTATACTTAACAGCTAGTAGACCCGATATATCCTTTAGTGTTGGTTTGTGTGCTAGATTTCAATCAAATCCTAAAGAATCACATCATACGGCAGTTAAAAGAATTCTAAGATATTTAAAGGGAACAGATGACTTGTCCCTATTTTATCCTAAAAGTGATGTCTATGACTTGAAAGGGTATAGTGATGCAGATTATGCAGGTGATCTTGTGAATAGAAAAAGCACTTCAGGAATGTTACAGTTTCTTGGATCTTGTTTGGTATCATGGAGTTCCAAGAAACAGAACACAGTAGCTTTATCCACCGCAGAAGCTGAATATGTAGCAGCAGCAGCCTGCTGTTCCCAAATGCTTTGGATTAAACAACAGCTAAGAGATTTTGGTATTAAACTTGAATGTGTTCCTATCTATTGTGATAATACTAGTGCTATTTGCATTTCTAAAGATCCAGTGCATCATTCTAGAGTTAAACATATTCATATTAGACACCATTTTCTTAAGGATAACGTAGATCATAAAAATATTATTGTCAAACATGTCAATACTAGTGATCAAGTTGCAGATATTATGACCAAACCGCTTCCAAGAGAACAATTTGAAAAGATGAGGTTGGAGCTAGGTATGATAAAGCTTCACTAAAGTTTAATGCTAGTATTTCTCCTCAAAACATCTTGAAAAATCGGAAGGGTTCAATCAACCACAACAACCAAGATTGATTACTCAATCATTGCGACATTTGGGTATGCTTCTATTTAAATTTATGTCTTAAACTTAACTTGATTGCTTGCATGTTTGAACTGATTAGACCAAGTAGCATAACTTATTTCATATTTTATATTATATATTATATTTTATATTATTACCTACATATTATAAATTATTTTGGAAAAATCACAAAATTATTTTATTTTTCCACAAATTCTAGCAGTTTATTTTTTTAAAATTTTTTTTCGGTGAGCCAAACATTATTTTTTAAAAATGGAAGATGGATCATCGAGGTGTTTCGGAAAGTAGTTATCTTAATCGACAAATTCAACGAACTTACACTTAAACTTTTCGTTACCTCACTCGGTTTATACGCTAAAACTGATTCAAAGAAGTTGTACTCTCTTTTCATAACCGTCCCTTCACACCCTTTATAACCCTTACACTCACGTCACATCCATCACAATAACCATTATTACCAAAGTACAACTCTTTCTTTAACTCACCAAAACCGTCAAACCTTTACTCTTACCTCTCTCAACTTCTTTCCTTCATTCCTACCAACACCATGAAATCGCCAAGGTTATCATCAATGAGCAAAGGGAAAAGCCCTAAATTCATCCAACCCGAGCCTTTACAGGTAATTCATCCTTCACCCACTGAAATTCCACAATCCTCTTCTCAAAAACGCCAAAGATCAACCACTCCTAAACCCATGCAAGGAGGCACAAAGAAAACCCACTCCAAAGGAACTTCATCTAGTCGACCAGTAAAGAGGGCCAAGCAAGTGGACCCTGATAGTGCTGAGGAAATTTCCAAAGAAATGTCTGTTGGTTTTGGACTCGACAAGTACTGGTATGAAACAACTTCTTTCCCTCAATTGCATGCGATCTTGAGTAATCAAGGATGGGAGGTACTTATGTATGACTTATCTTGCAATTCAATGTATCCATATTTGATGCGAGAATTTATAAGTAATTTTTCGATTGATAATGGTGTGTGTTCAAGCATTGTGAAGGAGATTAAGATTGAATTCAACAGTTTGATGTTAGGTGAATGGTTTGGGGTACCTACTGTAGGTTTCGACACTTATTATGTCGGTTCAAAAATAGTTTTTTCAGGAATTAATGAAAAAACCGTGCTAAAATTTTTAGGGATTAATGATAAAAAACGTTTTAGTCACAATTCTCTCAGTCCACTTCATAAATTATTATACAATGTTGCTAGGAGGTTTATTTTGCCTCGGAGGTCAAAGCGTAGTGAAGTGAACTTAAGGGATGCTACTTTGATTTACTGTTTAGCAAATCATATAAAAATCAATTTTCCTTCTTTGATGATTTCTCATTTAGCTGATTATGTTGAGAAGAAAACGATGATTGGATATGGTGGCTTGTTAACCCATATATTTAAAAAGTTTGGTGTGCCTCTTGAAGGCCTAGAATTTCCTATAAGTGGTAATAACAAAATAGGTGCAAAGTGTCTTAACAACTTGCATCTTATATTAAATGAAAAGGGAATTCTAGAGGATGCTGAGGATGATGTTGAGTATGTTAGTTCCGATGAGGAACAAGAGGAAGGTGAAACAGAAGTAGAAGGGGAGAATGTAGAGAATGTAGAGCAGGACACTGTTCCCACTGCCACTACTGAGGCAGAAACAGAACAGGAACAAGGGGAAACAGTGACTCAGGGGGAAGCTGTTAGTAAGGGGGAACAAGTTGGGGAAGAAGAAAAAGAGGAACTAGTGGATGAACAATCTAGTTCAGAGGATGAGGACTTCAATGTGCCTCTCAAGAATATTAGGAAATCATCCAAAAATTCTTCGTGCCTTAATGATGATATTGCCTCTCCAACACCACCATCACCAAAGCCAAGTTCACCTATACCACCATCACCAATAGCCACTACTCCACCACCATTTACATCACCACCATCACCCTTACCCACTGGTTTTGATGATCCCACTACTATCCCTCCTCCTCTAATTACTCTTGCTCATGTCCATTCTACACTACTTGGTATGCGGTCTCAATTATGTGCCTTTCAAAGTGAAGTGCGTGCCTCTTTATCTACCATTGCTGAGCAACTCACCGACATGGAAACACGTCTTGGTGCGAAGCTTGACACTGTGGAGGTGCAAACTGAGTTTGTTGATGAAGAGCGTGCTGCCTGATCCTGCCTCTGCTTCTATATTTCATTTAAAAATTTGCTGTTTGGTTGGCCCATTTATATGTAATTTCTTAAACAATACTTTCTTTTCTTTTTATGTACCAAGCTGGGGTACAAAAACAATTTTTATTTTGCTTATGCTACTAACTAACCCATGACTTTTATCCTTTATATATCATCTTTAATTTCTATCCCTATGGTCTATGATGTTTGAATGCGTGCTTTCTTGTTTATGTTTGGCATTTATTTTCTTAGTTTGCTACTTACTATCTTAATTTGTCTAATGCTTGCCTTAGAGCTGTTGATTGATTCACATCCCTACTTTTTGATTGATGCCAAAAGGGGGAAGAGTAGCAAACAAACTTAAATGAATGCTTGTGATTGCTTATGTTTTTTGCTTAATCTTGCAAATTGATTCTTTGTCTTAAGTTCTAAGCTGATTATTGATTCTCGGTTTTGTTCTAAAACCTAAGACCTTAGATTACTTTCTAAAACCTAAGACCTTAGATTACTTTAATGCCTTAGATTACTTTAATTTGTTCTAAGTCGTTAAGGAGTTTAGCATATTCTTAAAACTTTTAATTGTTTTATATACTTGAAAGGGAAGAGTAACAATTTGTTAACTTACTGTTTGGTATTCTTACGCTTCATTTGAAATGAATTAATTTTCTTATGAAATGATCATCATAAGTACTTATGGATAATTTGATTAAATTGGATTAATTGTTGTTTGATATGATTTATTGAATATCACTTCGTTTATCTTTGATTCTTACAACTCATGATACTTTGAGTTACTTAAATTGTTGTGTGTCTTATTTTACATTTTATATTTCTTAGTTAATTTTCTTAAGTTATAAGTTTTTATAATTATGTTTTGTTAGTTATGTTTTGTTTTGTCTTATTTTAAAACTTAAGTCATGTTTAACCACATGATTTTCAAAAAAAAAAAAAAAGTTTTAAAATTTATTAGAGTAATATGTTTACATGAGAGTTTAGTAATTTATTTGTAACGATTTAATTTACTAGATTTATTTGAATATGTGTTAATCTCAAGCATGTTCATTATATTTGTTTTACTCTATTTTATTAAGTTTGTTTATAAAGTTTGTCATAATCAAAAAGGGGGAATTTGTTGGCCCATTTAGTTTTGATGATAACGTAAACTTTTATAAACAACCATAATTTGTCTTTGAGATTGTTTTGTTAGGTCAAATATCCGATCTTTATAAGGATTGTCGATGGACCATTAAACGTTGAAATGGGATTGCTAAATAAATGTTCCAAGATCAAGTCAGAATTCGAGTATTGGTCAATCGGAGACAGTGCAGTGTTCCCAGAGTCAGCGGTCAGAGGAGCAGTCAACAAAGTAATTAGGAAAATAATTTTTATTTTTTATTTTTCTTATTTAGATTTGTTGTACGGATGAATTAGTCTAGGATACACAAGGGAAATAAATTAAGAAATTAATCTAACTAACTCCTAAAAATATTCCTTAAAATTAGGATTTTAAAATAAGATTTCTTAATTTGTCTTAGCTATTTTTAGCTAAAAGGACAAGAAAACATGAAGTAACTACCAAGCTTTCCTACCACTTCACGCGGAAACTAAACCCACAACTCCCATTATTTCGGATCATGGGATTATGGGTAGTTTAGATTTAAAAATCTATATAAAGGATTTTTATTTAACCGGCACAAGAGAGAGATCATTTTGAGAGAAAATATTTTTCCGAAAATATTGTGCCCATATATTTTTCGTGAGGTTTATAAAATAAAGAGAGGAAATCTTGATTGATTTTAATTGCTTATTAATTTCAAGATTTATTCCTTGTGCTTTTCTTGATATGATTCATCCACTTTAGATAAATCTTGTACGAGTTTATTTGAGAGTTTTTGTTATTTAGACTTGGGTAAGTCTAAAGGGTAGAGTATAGAGAAACGGTAAGAGGTTACCGTGAGAGGAGTAGAAAAACGGTAAGAGTTTACCGTGAGTAGAAGAGAAACGGTAAGGAGTTACCGAGAGAAGAAAAAGAGAAGAGAGGAGAAGTTATTTTATGTAATAGAGGAGTGATTTACATAAAATAATAGAGAAGAGAAATCCCTAGTGGGTTGTGGTTCTTTTTCCCACGTTAAATCTTGGTGTTCCTTTTCTTGTTTTCTTTTATATTGTCTTGAGTATTTTTGATATTCAAATTCCGCAATAAAAAGGGCTAAAAATACTCAAAGTGCGCAAGTAACAATTCACCCCCCCTCTTGTGACAGTTCATTGTCTCTAAGTGTTTCTACAACCAACACCATGGTGGCAGTCACCTAGTCCTGGTGGGCTGATTTCTCCTTTGAACTTTGTGTTTTGATTTTGGTGGTTGAGATCTTGATGCTTTGTATTTGTTTCTGAACTTGAGATCCAAAAGTTGTCTTTTTGTTTTGTATTTTTTGGTTTGTGCTTGAATCTTGGTATTTGAGGAGACTGATTTTTTGCTTTTGAGTATAGTTTTGATCTTGAAGCTTTGGATTTTGTGTTGAATCTTCCATTTTGCTTTTGATTTCTGGACATATGGAGTTTGGACTTGGTTTGCTTGTTAATCGGTTCTCTTGGTGCGGAATGGTAAAAGGAGTCATGCCACTGTTTCGGTGACTCACCGGACCTTTGGAGGCGACATTTTCGTTCATGAACTCATCACTTTGCCAGAATGATGAATTCTCTGATTCTGACCGGTTTTCTTCCTCTTTTCCTATCCCCTTTCATCAGTAATAGGCCCATTAAGTGTGGAAATCCATGTCCACAATTCATGGGCACTAGCAGTATAATAAAGAATCCATGACATCACTTGTGCATCATCTAGTTTCCATTGAGAATCTTTGTTTTCTGGAGGGGCAACAATGGTATGGTTGAGTCGCCACCAATCTTCTATTTCTTGTTAAATTTCATAACACTTTTGTATAATTTGTAAAATTTAATTTTTCAGATACAGTTGGGTAAGTATGGATCTTTTGGTGATATGTGTGGATTCTTTGGGCCATTCATTCCAAATACATCATTTTTTAGGCTTGGATTTTTTTTGGTTTGGTTTAGTTTTGGTTTTAATTTTTCTGGTTATGAATGTCGTGGTAGATCATCGGTCCCCGGAAAAAAATATTAATTTTGGTTTCATTCTTATTCATTAATCAAAGAGAGGCAAATGCCCCCTATAAATACAAAAGATATGATATGAAATACGGAAACTAAATATTTCAAATATCTTAACTTCCCGAATACTTAAAATATTATTATAGAATAAAATCGAAATATACTAATAATTATTTCCTAATTATTCTCTGATTATTAATTCCTACACTAACTATATACTTCTTGTCATTTTTTATACTTCATCTTTTATAATCAAACGAGTCAACGACAAACTAAGAATATTTTAAAATCTATTATGAATCATATGATAAATAATTGATAGAAGTTGAATTTTTATATGTTTATTTAAAAAAGTAAAATTTAATTGACACGTAACTTAATAATTTTAAAATCAATTATATATCACATGAATTTCTATGAATATTAAATCTATATATATCGATCCTGATAAAAACCAAAGAGAATATTATATATTCAAAATTCATGTTATAAATGATTTCAATCAAATTAAATCTTGAGAAGCGTCATTGACTAGAAATTAAATCTTGAGAAGTGACATTTCTAATTAATGCGGCATTGATGCAGTATAAAGTAGCCGACAAGCAATTCAAGTATTAAATAACTTCTATCAGAGATACTAAAATAGAAGTAAACAAGTAGTGTAGTGATTTTTTTTTCTTTCTTTTTTTTTTTGAGTTAAAGTAGTGTATTGGTTAACTACTCATTTCATTTGCAAATTGGAAAAGAGTTCGAGGCTTGCTTGCAACACTAATTGGATTTTTCATATTTTTTAGTGAGCGCTGGGCATGAGCCCAAGTCGTTCTGCCTAAGGGCCAACCCTGAATGGTGCTCATCAATGATACGCCTTCGTCCCATTAAAATTATAACATTTTGAAAATTAATAAATTTATTAAATTATCTTTTATTGTAATATTATTTTAATATGAATAAACAAATTATTATACTTGATTATTCTGTAGTCTACAATTAGAAATGTAACAATTATATTAAATTTTGTCGCTTAATTTTGCATGAATTGATTTGGATTATAATATTCATCCCTATTAGTTCGAGTTTCAATAAGAATGCTAGTTTTTACTGTTCATATGTTATGATATGAATATACCACACCAATTCCTTATGTATGGATGATAAAAATTCATTGATATAAAGTCAATTCCAATAGACTTATTGGAGGGTCCCATTGGCGTGCATTCAGTAGGAATTGAACCTATGAATTTGCCAATTATGAGTTGGGCGCTTTAACCATTCAGCCATGGATGCTTAGCGGGGATCCTCGTACACTGTGAATAACCAAATTCTAATTGAAATGAAATCTTTAGGATAAATCAATGCAATTTAGGAGGATTCAATGAAAGGACATCAATTCAAATCCTGGATTTTCGAATTGAGAGAGATATTGAGAGAGATTAAGAATTCTCACTATTTCTTAGATTCATGGACCCAGTTCAATTCAGTGGGATCTTTCATTCACATTTTTTCCTCCAAGAACGTTTTATAAAACTCTTTGACCCCCGAATTCGGAGTATCCTACTTTCACGCAATTCACTGGGTTCAACAAGCAATCGATATTTCACGATCAAGGGTGTAGTACTTTTTGTGGTAGTGGTCCTTATATATCGTATTACCAATCGAAATATGGTTAAAAGAAAAAATCTCTATTTGATAGAGCTTCTTCCTATACCTATGAATTCCATTGGACCTAGAAATGATACATTGAAAAAATTCTTTTGGTTTTCCAATATCAATACGCTGATTGTTTTGCTACTCTATCTTCCAAATGGAAACATGCTCAATATCATTTGATTGACTAGTTGTAAGATATCTAATGAAACCGACGTTGGAATTGAGATCTCATTTAAAGAGAAAGATATCAAATATTTGGAGTTTCCCTTTGTATATTATATGGATGATCGGATTCGCAAGGACGTATGTTTTGGAATTGTTTGATTGTCTTTCTCTAAGGAAGAGGCGAAACATAATCAACTTGAATTCGGGACAACTTTTCGAAATCAAAGTGAAGCACTGGAATTGTTATCTCATGTCTGCTTTTCGTGAAAAAATACCAATTGAAGTGGAGAGTTTCTTCAAAGAACAAGGGGCTAGGTCAACTAGTCAATCAAATGATATTGAGCATGTTTCCCATCTTTTCTTGAGAAACAAGTGGGCTATTTCTTTGCGAAATTGTGCTCAATTTCATATGTGGCAATTCCACCAAGATTTATTCGTAACTTGGGGAAAGCATCCATACGAATCGGATTTTTTGAGGAACGCATCGAGAGAGAATTGGATTTGGCTAGACAATGTGTGGTTGGTAAATAAGGATCGGTTTTTTTTAGCAAGGTACGAAATATATCGTCAAATATTCAATATGATTACACAAGATCTAGTTTTATTCAAGTAATGGATTCTAATACAAGATCCATTCGTTCTTTTTTCTCTGACAAATGGTCAGAACTTCCTCTGGGTTCAAATCCTACTGAGAGGTCCACTAGAGATCAGAAATTGTTGAAGAAACAACAATATGTTTCTTTTGCCCCTTCCAAGCGATCAGAAATGGTTAATATATTCAAGATAATTAAGTATTTACAAAGTACCGTCTCAATTCATCCTATTTCATCAGATCCGGGATGTGATATGGTTCCGAAGGATGAACCGGATATGGACAGTTCCGCTAAGATTTCATTCTTGAACAAAAATTCATTTTTTTACTTATTTCATCTATTCCATGATCGAAACAGGGGGTATACACATTACACCACGATTTTGAATCCGAAGAGAAATTTCAAGAAATGGTGGATCTATTCACTCTATCAATACTCAAGCCGGATCTGGTGTATCATAAGGGATTTGCCTTTTCTATTGATTCTTGCGGATTGGATCAAAAACAACTCTTGAATGAGGTATTTAACTCCAGGGATGAATCGAAAATGAAATCTTTATTGGTTCTATCTCTTATTTTTCATGAAGAGAGTGAATCTTTTTATCGAAGGATCCGAAAAAATGGGTTTCGGATCTCTTGCGGGAATTATTTGGAAGATAGAAAACAAAAAAAGATACTTTGAATTATAGAACTATAAGGAAATATACGATCAACCAACATTTATCTAATTTGAAAAAGAGTCGGAAGAAATGGGTTGATCCTCTTATTTTTATTTCTCGAACCGAGAGATTCATGAATCGGGATCCTGATGCATATAGATACAAATGGTTCAATGGGAGCAAAAATTTCCAGGAACATTTGGAACATTTCTTTTCTGAGCCAAGGAACCATTTTCAAGTAGTATTCGATCGATTACGTATTAATCAATATTCGATTGATTGGTCTGAGGTTATCGACAAAAAAGATTTGTCTAAGTCACTTCGTTTCTTTTTTGTCCAAGTCATTTCGTTTCTTTTTGTCCAAGTCACTTTCCAAGTTGCTTCTCTTTTTGTCTAAATCACTTCCTTTTTTCTTTGTGGGTTTCGGAAATATCCCTATTAATAGGTCTGAGATCCACATTTATGAATTAAAAGGTGCGAATGATCAACTCTACAATCCCTTGTTAGAATCAATAGGTCTTCAAATCATTCATTTGAAAAAATTGAAAGCTTTCTTATTGGATGATCATGATACTTTCTAAAAATCGAAATTCTTGATCAATGGAGGAACAATATCACCATTTTTGTTCAATAAGATACTAAAGTGGATGATTAACTCAGTCCATGCTAGAAATAATCGCGGGAAATCATTTGATACCATAGATTCCTATTTCTCAATGATATCCCATGATCAAAACAATTGGTTGAATCCCGTAAAACCATTTCATAGAAGTTCATTGATATCTTCTTTTTATAAAGAAAATCGACTTCGATTCTTGAATAATCCACATCATTTCTGCTTCTATTGTAACAAAAGACTCCCTTTTTATATGGAAAAGCCCCGTATCAATAATTATGATTTTACATATAGACAATTCCTCAATATCTTGTTCATTCACAACAAAAATATTTCTTTGTGTGTCGGTAAAAAAAAACATGCTTTTTTGGAAAAATATACTATTTCACAAATTGAGTCACAGGTATCTAACATATGCATACCTAACGATTTTCCAATTCGATCCGATCTATTCGTTCGTAGAACTATTTACTCGATCACAGGCATTTCTGGAACACCTCTAATAGAGAGACAAACAGTCCATTTTGAAAGAACTTATGGTAAACCACCTCTTTACAATATGAATCTATTTGATTCAGAAAGGAAGAACTTGCATCAGTATTTCAATCTCAATTTCGGTTTGATTTACACTCTATATCCTGAGAAATATTTACTATCGGAAAAGAGGAAAAAACGGAGTCTTTGTCTAAAGAAATGCGTTGAGAAAGGGCAAATGTATAGAGCCTTTCAACGAGATAGTTCTTTTTCAACTCTCTCAAAATGGAATCTATTCCAAACATATATGCCATGGTTCCTTACTTCGACAGGGTACAAATTAAATATCTAAATTTTTTATCTTTGGATACGTTTTCAGACCTATTGTCAATACTAAATAGCAATCCAAAATTTTTATCTATTCTTCATGATATTATGTACAGATCAGATATATCATGGCGAATTCTTTGGAAAATTTTGTATCTTCCACAATGGAATCTAATAAGTGAGATTTCGAGTAAGTGTTTGCATAATCTTCTTCTGTACGAAAAAACGATTCATCAAAATAATGAGTCACCATTGATATGGACACATCTGGGATCGCAAAATGTTCGGGAGTTCTTCTATTCAATCCTTCTCCTTCTTCTTCTTGTTGGATATCTCGTTCGTACACATCTTCTCTTTGTTTTTCGAGCTTCTAGTGAGTTACAAATAGAGTTTGAAAAGGTCAAATCTTTGATGATTCCATCATACATGATTGAGTTGCGAAAACTTCTAGATAGGTATCCTACATCGGAGCCGAGTTACTTCTGGTTAAAGAATCTCTTTTTGGTTGCTTTGGAACAATTAGGAGATTCCCTAGAAGAAATATGGGTTTTTGTTTCTGGCGACAACATGCTATTGGGTAGTGGTCCCGCTTATGGGTTCAAATCAATACGTTCTAAGAAAAAAATATTTGAATAATAATCTAATCGATATCATCGATCTCAGAAGTATCATACCAAATCCCATCAATCGAATCACTTTTTCGAGAAATACGAGATATCTAAGTCATACAAGTAAAGAGATTTATTCATTGATAAGAAAAAGAAAAAGGGTGAACAGTGATTGGATTAATGATAAAATAGAATCCTGGGTCGCGAGCAGTGATTCGATTGATGATGAAGAAAGAGAATTCTTGGTTCAGTTCTCCACTTTAACGACAGAAAAAAGGATTGATTAAATTCTATTGAGCCTGACTCATATTGATCATTTATCAAAGAATGACTCTGGTTATCAAATGATTGAACAAACGGGAGCAATTTACTTACGACACTTAGTTGACATTCATAAAAAGTATCTAATGAATTATGAGTTCAATACATCTTGTTTAATAGAAAGACGATTAATCCTTGCTCATTATCAGACAGTCACTTATTCATAAACCTCGTGTGGGGCTAATAGTTTTCATTTCCCATCTCATGGAAAACCCTTTTCGCTCCGATTAGCCCTATCCCTCTCTAGAGGTATTTTAGTGATAGGTTCAATAGGAACTGGACGATCCTATTTGGTCAAATACCTAGCGACAAACTCCTATGTTCCTTTAATTACGGTATTGCTGAACAAGTTCCTGGATAACAAGCCTAAAGGTTCTCTTATTGATCTTAGTGACGATATTTATGCTAGTGCTAGTGATGACATTGATGCTAGTGACGATATCGATTATGACCTTGATACGGAGCTGAGTTGCTAACTATGGATATGATGCCGGAAATAGACCCATTTTCTATCACCCTTCAATTCGAATTAGCAAAAGCAATGTCTCCTTGCATAATATGGATTCCAAACAATCATGTTCTGGATGTGAATGAGTCGAATTACTTATCCCTCGGTCTATTAGTGAACTATCTCTCCAGGGATTGTGAAAAAGGGTCTACTAGCTATAGAAATATTCTTGTTATTGCTTCGACTCATATTCCGCAAAAAGTGGATCCCACTCTAATAGCCCTGAATCAATTAAATACATGCATTTAGATACGAAGGCTTCGTATTCCACAACAACGAAAGCACTTTTTTACTCTTTCATATACTAGGGGATTTCACTTGGAAAAGAAAATGATCCATACTAATGGACTGGGTCCAGAACCATTGGTTCCAATGTACGAGATCTTGTAGCACTTATCAATGAGGCCCTCTCGATTAGTATTACATAGAAGAAATCCATTCTAGACACTAACACAATTCGATCCGCTCTTCATAGAGAAACTTAAGATTTGCGATCCCAGGTAAGATCGGTTCAGGATCATGGGATCCTTTTCTATCAGATAGGAAGGGTTGTCGCACAAAATGTACTAAGTAATTGCCCTATAGATCTTATATCTATCTATATGAAGAAGAAATCATGTAACGAAGGGGATTCTTATTTGTAAAAATGGTACTTCGAACTTGGAACGAGCATGAAGAAATTAACGATACTTCTTTATCTTTTAAGTTGTTCTGCCGGATCGGTCACTCAAGATCTTTGGTCTTTACCCGAACCCGATGAAAAAAATGGGATCACTACTTATGGACTCGTTGAGAATGATTCTTATCTAGTTCATGGCCTATTAGAAGTAAAAGGTGCTCTGGTGGGATCCTCACGGATAGAAAAAGATTGCAGTCAGAATGATCGAGTGACGTTGTTTCTTCGGTCCGAGCTAAGGGATCCTTTAGATATGATGCAAAATGGATCTTGTTCTATCCTTGATTATAGATTTCTTCATGATTATTACGAATCGGAATTGGAAGAAGGGGAAGGAGCCCTCGATCCGCAACAGCTAGAGGAGGATTTATTCAATCACATAGTTTGGGCTCCTAGAATATGGAACCCCTGGGGCTTTTTATTTGATTGTATCGAAAGGCCTAATGAATTGGGATTTCCCTAATTGGCCGGTTCATTTCGGGGCAAGCAGATTATTTATGATAAAGAGGATGAGCTTCAAGAGAATGAGTCGGAGTTGTTGTAGAGTAAAACCATGCAGTACCAGACACGAGATAGATTTTCCAAAGAATAGGGATTTTTTCGAATAAGCCAATTCATTTGGGACCCCTCAGATCCACTCTTTCTCCTATACAAAGATCAACCCTTTAACTCTGTGTGTTTCACATCGAGAATTCTTTGCAGATACAGAGATATCAAAGGGGCTTCTTACTTCCCAAATGAATCCTCCTATATCTATATTTCAACGCTGGTTTCTCAAGAATACGCAAGAAAAGCACTTTGAATTATTGATTAATCGCCTGAGATGGCTTAGTTACAATAGCTCATTATTGAATGGATCTTTCCGTTATAATACTCTATTCGAGAGTTATCAGTATTTATCAAATTTGTTCCTATCTAGCGGAACACTATTGGATCAAATGACAAAGACATTGTTGAGAAAAAGATGGCTTTTCCCGGATGAAATGAAAATTGGATTCATGCAAGAGTAGAAAGATTTCCCATTAGATATAGAAGATCACCAAGATTTTGTGATCCGCTGCCGAACTTATTCCAATTCCAAGATCCCGGATCGAATTAATATTGATCCGAGATATCCGAGATCTTGGAATTGCTCATTCAATGAGCATTCTCAATATTATGCCTTGAAGAGGACT
>JAAKBH010000871.1:52500-87154 GCA_019776075.1 Amaranthus palmeri
ATAATAATAATAATAATAACAACAACAACAACAACAACAACAACAACAACAACAACAACAACAACAACAACAATAATAATAATAAGGAAAATTTGCCAAGAATAATCCCAACTATCATCCATAGGCCAAAAATCATCCCAACTATCGATTATTTTTTAATAATTCTAACTATTCATCGAATTTGCACAAAATAGTCCCACACCCTCAATTGGGTGATATCACTACAAGAAAAATCATTTTTAGCAACAAGTTTTTGCAACGACAATATTTTTTTCATTGCGAAAAATACAAGTTGTTGCGAAAACCATTGTTGTTGCTAAATAGTCGTTGCCATAAATAAAAATTTATTTCCCACCACTTAAAATAATATCTTGATTTAATACACATTTTTAGCAACAAAAAATTTAGTTGATAAAAATTAATATGTAATTTGTAATCATTTTTGTCGTTACAAAAAATAATCAAAACATATTTATACAACAAAATCGTTCCAAAAACTCATATCCCATCTCCTCTTAAACAACGTGAAAACCCTATGCTTATCTCTCTCCTCTCTCACTAGACTTCTCCTCTACTTGCCGACGACACCCTTTGTGCATGGCTGGTAAGCGACGAGTCGACAACCGTGAAAGTCAAGACCACCAGCGTGATAGTGTTCCGATGATTTGGTGCATCAACTGTTGTAAGTTGGTGATTTAGTTCGCGATTTAATTTGATTGTCTAGTGACTTCAAGGTAATGTATTTATGTTTGTTCAATATTTGGTCTTGTAGTTTCATGTATTGGAAACGATGAATATATGTCATTTTGGTGATGTAGTTTCACTTTTTTGTTACCCAAATTTTCAATTAAGCTTTTCTTCCCTATTTGATTAATAATAAGGTAAGATTAGGTTTTGGTTCTTGAGTAACGTTTTTTGGATTTGAGTATCATCTTTAACAATTAATTTCACTTTGGGTCAAAAATTGAGTTCAAACGAAAGTAAGACATACCCGAATAATAGAAGTTAATTAAAATAAATGGGTATCTGAAATTAATGGGTATTTGGGAAATTATTAGTATAATTTTTGCGGTTCAATGAATGAATTAGTCGGTTCTTTTTTGTTATTTTTCATGAGTTTCAGTTTTAAGATTTGATTTAGGATTTTATAAAATGCAAGAAGAAACATGTAAAGATTCAGCTCTGAAAGGGTTAATCGTTGTTTCCTTACCTACTCCACCATTTTTGTAGCATTTACTTTCATTATTTTTTTTTTTGCTTTTCTTACATTGAATGTTGTTCAATTTTGCTAACCCTAGTTTTCCTCTTTTCTGAATTGGTGATGCACCAGCAATTGAAATTACAAGAAAAAAAAGACACTCGAGAGGTATTCAATTTTGCTAACCTTAATTTCCCTTGTGATTATTGATTGCTTTTAATTGTTTTTGTAGAAAAATTTGAGTTTGATTGTTGGTAGTTCACCTTTAAATTAGAGGTTGCCTATTGTTTTGGATGTAAATTTGGTGGAATATGGTGATAGAACCTTTTTAATTCCCAATTTTTAGGTCATTTTGGGTTGTTTATTTTTTCTCTCTCTTTTCTCAATTGAATTATTCAATTTTGCTGTTAAACCCTAATTTTCCTTTTTCTTGAATTCGTGAATACAGTAAGAATCGAAATTAGTTAGGTGTTTATTTTGTTTATTTTGTACTTTTAGGGGATATAAATAAGGATAAATGGAGATTAATAATCCCAACTTTGCATGATCCGCTCAAAACAATCCCAAATTTCGCATATTTTCTAATATACCTAACTTTGCCACTTTGTTGCTCAGGACATACCCTTTAATATGGTAACCGGTTATAACAGGTAAATCACCTGTTATAACCGGTTATAACAGAAAATATGCGAAAGTTGGGATTGTTTTGAGCGGATCACGCAAAGTTGGGATTATTAATCTCCATTTATCCTTCTTATTTCGATGACAAAAAAGGTGATTTACCTGTTATAACCGGTTACCATATTTAAGGGTATGTCCTGAGCAACAAAGTGGCAAAGTTAGGTATATTACAAAATATGCGAAAGTTGAAATTGTTTTGAGCGGATCACGCAAAGTTGGGATTATTAATCTAGATTTATCCTATAAATAATGAAATTGAGTTCTTAACTTTTGCTTTCTTATTGAAATTGGAGTAGTCTTTAAGACAGATAGAAAAAGACATCATGTCCTACCAATGTGATTTTTGTGCTTCATGTATATATAAAGCAAGTTAAAGTTTATGCCTTAATAAGAAGATTTGAGAAAGTTATTCTGTGATTTAATCAACATTTGAATTGTTCAAAAAGGGGCATAGTGCTATATTATTTGGTATTGGCAATAACACTAACCTATAAATGCATGGAGTCTATTATTAGAATTTTTGAAGCATAGGAAAATAAAGATGTGAGTCTGTTATATTGGAAGAGCAAAATAGGAAACGGATTTGTGTGGATGTTAATTATGTCAATTATTGATACTCTAACAAAGCGATTTTGTATACTGATTCAACCCTATTATTTTTTTTCTTCTACTTAAGATTTGAAAGCTGCAAGTTGGTAATGGAAAAAGATGGGTTTTATGGTTTTTAAAATTTTGTTTTTGAGCTGTGTGTAGGTACAAAGAGAAATATGTTGCTCTTGTTATGTACTTAATTGCTTAGTTATGTTCTTGTTTTTAAGTGTTTAGATTTTAGTTATGTTCTTGTTTGACACATATATTTCATTAGTATTCTACTGTGGTCACATCCAGTTCACTTAGTCCATGATTCCTTATTGAACTTTTTATTAGTGTTTAATTAACTTAGCTTCAGGTAGTGTTTAATAATGTGCAATGTTATTTTGACTCTTGTTTAAGAGATGTTCTGTTATATTCCCATGATAGAAGCATTTAAGTTTTTAGTTTGCCTTTTCTCAAAAGTAGAGTTTGGTGGTAGAGTCACTTGTAACATAGCTGCCCACACTAAGATCATTCATCTGTATATTTGCTATGTACCCAAGATGAGCACCTAATGTTCGTTGTGCACTATGTAATACAGTTGTTCCTGCTCAATCAACATTTACCTTTTTTTGTTTTTGATTATTTATGATGATTTTTGCATGTTATGTCTTTATGTTTATCTATCTACATAGCAAATATATAGAATATGTTCCTCAAAATTCGTAGTTGATGTATTTTCAGAAGATAAAAGACATATACTGTGAAGTTCAAATTTTTGAGGTCGTGTTTGCACAATTTGTTGTAGTTATTGTTCTCTTTTAGAAGATAACAGGAACCTTCGGTGAATATGTTAAGAATTCACTATAACTTATCTTTTTCTATCTTGATTGTGAAATTTCTTCAAGTTTCATGAATGTTCATATGATTCTCAATTAATTACACAATTATTTGTAGGAAAGCATTTATTCGTTGGAAATTTTTTGGAGTCAATGACGAAGTTGGTGATAGCTACAGGCCTTTTGGACGCGCAATGTTTTGGGTTATGAATGCAATGAGTAGCTAATTACTTGTAAATTTTTGGACTTTTTAAAAGTGCTTTTTACTTGTAAATTTTTGCATAGAACTTGTATACGGTAGAAAAGTTATTTTAGAAATTGCTTAGTCCGTTACTTGTATATGAATTACGTACATTTTGGACGCACGATATTTGGGACGTGTGATATTTTGGGATAAGAATTAATATATAATGAAAATTGGTGATATTAGTTTAGTTGGTTACAAATTATTTATTAATTTAATTTGCTGATTTCTATATAGATTAAAGGTTGTTTTTAGCCAAGCAGCAAATAGGACAGAGGTCCTCATCAATAACCAGCAGCTTTCAAGCGATCTCGAGTTTTCAGCTTATTTAACATAGCTAACCAAACATCAAATCCAGCTTTGGGAATTGACATTCTGTGCCAAACCAGGTTACTCCATTTAACAACAGGAGCTTGCCCTCTGATACTCTGGTAGACAGTTTTGATACAATATGTATCGGTAGTCATCCATTGGACAATTTTCTCCTTTACTTTACATATTTTCTTAAACGCCCAACTCGCAGTAATAGGAGGATTAAAAATTAGCCGATTTCCCCCTTTAGTATAAACGCCATGTACCCATTTGACCCATAATGACTCATGAAGACAACTAATATGCCAAGCCACTTTGCCTATAGCAACAAGATTCCAACTTTCAAGATGTCTAATACCCAAACCACCTTGCTTTTTAGGATTATTATTATTATTATTATTATTATTATTATTATTATTATTATTATTATTATTATTATTATTATTATTATTATTATTATTATTATTATTATTATTATTATTATTATTATTATTATTATTATTATTATTATCATTATTATTATTATTATTACTATTATTATTATTATTATTATTATTATTATTATTATTATTATTATTATTATTATTATTATTATTATTATTATTATTATTATTGTTATTGTTATTATTATTATTATTATTATTATTATTATTATTATTATTATTATTATTATTATCATAATCATCATCATCATCATCATCATCATCATCATCATCATCATCATCATCATCATCATCATCATCATCATCATCATCATCATTATTATTATTATTATTATTATTATCGTCATCGTCGTCGTCATCATCATCATCATGATCATCATCATTATTATTATAACTTAATGAGACCAAATAAAATGAAGGGAAATTCCACATGGTAGCATCCAGTTTTGATGAAATACTAGTGGTAGCACTTTTTTAAGAAAATTCCACATGGTAGCATCTAGTCTATGCACTATCTAATTGCCGTAACATTTTCCGTTAAGTTCTTGTTACATTCCGTTAAGTTCATCATTTTGTAAGTTTTTTTCCACATGGTAGCATCCAGTTTTTGTTAATTTACCATTTTAATTTTTAATTCACTATTTTAATGTTTACTTCGCCGTTTAATTCATTGACGCTGATAAATATTTAATAATTTTATTTAAAAATTATAAGAAACAATCTAATCGGATCGAAACAAGTACTTATTCGCCTATTTTTCGATACGTAAACCGAAAAAGATATTTGACGTCATTTTTACCTGTCGTAACGATTTTTCTTCAAAAAACGGACGTTGCAAATACCCTTATGGGTTAACTCTTTTGAGAATCCGGTTGAAACAAATATTTATACGCCTATTTTTCGATACGTAAGCCAAAAATGATATTTGACGTCATTTTTACCCATCATAACGATTTTTTGAAACAACGTACGTTGCTACTGTCCTGATGGGATAACTCTTTCGAAAATTCGATCGAAACAAGTATTTATTCGAAAAAGTACTTATTTTGTCCGATGAATTAAACATTAAAATGGTGAATTAAATGTAACATTTATTTTTCCGTATAATTATTCAACATTTATAATTTTTTTCAATAAAATTATTCAACATTTATGAGCGTTAAGGTGTTCAAAACAGACCTGATGATCATTCACTACAAAAAATGTTGCAAATAGCTACAGTTATTTAGGCACTCTTATTTAAACGTTGCAATCATTTTTTCATTTAGCCTCACTTATAACACTTTAGGCACGCTTATTAAGCGTGAGACTTATGGTATCACTCATAAGCGTGGCTACACGTTATTTAAATATTATTAAGATATTATATATTCAGGCACACTAATAAGCGTGGCTAAAGAACAATTAAAAAAAATATATAATCTATTCAGCCTTAATTGTAAGCGTGGCTAAAATATAAGTAAGAATATAAATTTTCAACAAAATCAGCCACAAAAACAAGCGTGGCTAAAAACATTTCAAAATATACTAAAATATAATTAGAAATATTTGAAGCAGATAGTTCATTTCGCGCGCGCCTATTCATCTTCTTCTACTTCTCACTTTAACCTTCACGGCTCTGCCCTAATTTCGACGGGTCAATCTCCTTCCTTTAATCTACAATCTGTCTTCTGGGTTCATATTTCTAAGGTTTGTAATCAAATTATGCATTATTATTGTTGTCTTTAGAAGTTATTAAAGATGAATTTTAATGGCTCTCCCCTCTTCATTTGAACCCTAACTCTTGAATTGTGGAAATTATGAATTTTTTAAATAATCTGAGCATCATACTGGTTTAATTTGTTTAAATTGTGAGAGTACATCTAGTTTAATATGTAGTTTCGTCACTCTCTGTAATCGTTCGTCACTCTTTGTGACAGTACATATAGTTTAATTTGTTTTATTTCATCAAGAGTCATCAAATGAAAAAGTATATAGATTGTAGATTAGATGTGTGAGAATAATTTGTTTAAATTTTAAGGTGTTTTTTGGTTTAAATTTTAGGTTTTATGGTTGAAATTTCTGGGTTTTGGTGTAGGTTTGATCATAATTAAGATAAATTTGTTGGCATTCGCTGTTCATCAGATAAAGAATTGTTGGTGAGTTAAAGTTTGCTTCTTTCTTGTATTTTTCTTAATGTATTTACAGATTGATTATTTGGTTTTTTGTCTTTTACTGTTTGTTGTTCATTGACTGATTTGTTATAATTTGAAGTTATCTTTTCTTTTATGTCATAATTCTTTGATGGAAGTTGAATAGTTTCATTTTTAATGATGCATTTTTCTAATACTTGTTCTATGAAGGGATTGAGATTTTTTACTGTTAATTGTTTCTTGTTCTAAAATCAATAATTATGAACACTGGTTTAATTTGTTTTATTTCATGAGTATACTCTGTGAACACTGTTTGAATTTGTTTAATTTGTGAGAGTACATCTAGTTTAATATGTAATTTGTCACTCTCTAATCATTCGTCACCATTTCATGAGTATACTCTGTGAACACTGGTTTAATTTGTTTAATTTGTGAGAGTACATGTAGTAGATATCAACAATTCTTTTGCTCATTATCTCATCAGTTTGTATGTAAAATTTCCTTTGCTCTCTGTGAAAACTAGTAGATATTTTGGTACTCTATGAACACTAGTAGCTATTTCGGTACTCTGTGATATAGTACATTGCTCATTATTTCATCAATTTTGTATGTAAAATTTCTTTTGCTCTCTCTATATTGATTGAGTTGGTTTTAATTGTATAGTAAAAGTTGTTTTCATTTAATAATTTCTCATTGATGTTAACACTAGTAGAAGTAATATTTTTTTAAGTAGATCTATGTAATCTTGTTAATATAATAATGTGGGATTTATGATTTGAAGTCATAGTTTTTGTGAACCTAGACGGTGTTGATATTATAATTCTAAGTATAGCTAATTGTTTGAAATTTTAGATGATATTATAATTGATGTAGTTGAGTTACCCAAAATGTTAACTTTTAGGTTACAACGTACTTAAAAATAATGGGTAAAAGCTGGATTAATATGCATCGGACCTCTGATGAATACATAAAGGGAGTTGAATCATTTCTTGATTTTGCTTTTGCTCACACTTTGGATCCTAAGGTTATAATATGTCCTTGTACTAAATGCCAAGTTGAGAAAAATGCATGGTTTAGTAGAGATATTGTTACACGTCATTTGATGTTTAATGGATTTATGCGTAGTTACAAAAATTGGATATATCACGGGGAAACAATTTACATGCCAACATCTTCTAATCTCAATTCTTCTAAAACTAGCTTGATCAATAGTGATCATGAGATAAACGGTCTTGTTGATACTACAACATTATTCACTAGTAGAAAAAAGCTTAAGGGCTGCGGTTTTTTAGCCCCTTTGGGCTGCGTATTTTGACCCCAGCCATTATTGTAGCAGCAACAAATAATATTAAAGGGCTGCGGTCAAAATACGCAGCCACAAAAAAGGTAAAGGGCTGCGGACATGGACAAAAACCGCAGCCCTTAAGTAATATGGGCTATGCTGTGTGAATCATCAAGGGCTGCGGACATATACTAAAAACCGTAGCCCCTAATGTAATATGGGCTATGCTGTCGAATCATCAAGGGCTGCGGACAGTGTATAAAACCGCAGCCCCTCTCCTTTTTTTAAAAATTTCTTTTTGTTTTCGTTATATTTGTGTAATAAATAATAATTATTAGCATAATTATTAAATAATAAATATTTCACAATAATAAACCGTCGATAAAGGCCAAAATATCACTCAATTATTATATATATATATATATATATATATATATATATATATATATATATATATATATATATATATATATATATATATATATATATATATATATATATATATATATATATATATATATATATATATATATATATATATATATATATATATATATATATATATATATATATATTTTGTCAAATGATTTTGTATTATATACCAAAAGACAAAAGGATACACGCACGGGATGGAAATTAACTCCACCCGAGCCCGCCAAAAATGCTAGCACTCAACAAAAAATAAGAGCGCTAACCCAAAAAACCCCCAAAAGCTACCTAGATACAATCATATCTAGCATCCTACTGTTAACCCTCCCAGCAATTCTAAACACTATACAACCAATTACATCCTTCAAACATAAAGTGTGGTTATCAAAAATAGTTTTATTGCGTTGCATCCATACAGCATATATCATCTCCGTCCACATGCCTACAATAAGCTTTGCCCGATCAGTCTTCTTCCGATTCATGTTGCTCATCTGCAGAATTTCATCTGTGAAAGAAGGGGCGTCAAGACAACGAGGGAGAAAGGAAAACAGCCTCGACTTGATTTCCTTAGCATACTGGCACTCAAAAAATATATGTTGCGCTGATTCAGGTGCCCTCTTGCACATGGCGCATGAGTTATCAGTGATGTTGGCCCATTTCTCCATCTGATCTTTGGTATTTAGCTTGTTCTGGATAGCAAGCCACAATATGAATCTTGCACTTGGGCTGGCTTGGCTCTTTATCATAAGGTTGCTCCAAGCAGGTTTTGGAGTGTCTGCAATGAGAGCTTCATACACATGCCCGATGCTGAAATTATCACCCTTTACAATGATATTCCACCCTCCTAGCTTGTCGACAATCTCTCGATGCTTGATGATCTTCTTAAAAATCCATGAAGCGTGTATTGAGGGACACATCTCATGGATGTGTTGATCTTTCACATAATAGCTATGCACCCATTTTACCCATAAGTTCTCCTTATGTTGAATCAGATTCCACAAATGCTTAAGAATTGCAGCTTTGTTCCAAGTGTACATGTCTCTGAGGTTGAGGCCCCCTTTGATAAACGGTAAAACCATTTGACTCCAAGGAACTGCGGCTTTACGCGAAATCCCCTCCTTTCCAGTCCAGATGAACGATCTACAATTACTCTCCACCATCTTAATAAGCTTTTTCGGCAGACAAAATATTTGGGCCCAAAAGTTTTGTATTCCCCTAATGACACTGCGCACAAGCTGAAGTCTACCCGCGTAGGAGAGAAGCCGAGAAGACCAGTAACCAATTCTGCCAATAATTTTATCCACCAAAGCTCTGCAGTCTCTAGTGTTCAATTTTTTCGAGTGAAGAGGAACCCCCAGATATCTAAAAGGAAAAACCCCCTCTTCCATATGTAAGTACTCAAGAATCTGCATTTTACTTTGCCGCCCAATACCTGACATATAAACATTGCTTTTACTAGCATTTGCCTCAAGGCCTGAAGCCCTAGAAAACTTATTGAAAGTTTGGATCATGCTACGGACCGAGTGGATGTCAGCTCTGCAGAACATGAGAAGATCATCAGCAAAAAGAAGGTGGGTGAGATTCACCTTCTTACACCGGGGGTGGAAATGGAAATATGTATTATCCTTTTGCTTCAACATGAGTCTAGACAAGTATTCCATAGCAATCGCAAAAAGATAAGGGGAGATCGGGTCCCCCTGACGCAACCCTTTCTTAGCAGCAAACGGCTTAAGAGGCATCCCATTCACAAGAACCGAGAAGGAGACCGAGGAAACACAGGCCTTGATCCAGTCAACAAACTTAGGGGGAAAGCCCAGCTCGTCCATAACGGAGAAGAGGAAAGTCCAGCTGATGGAGTCATAGGCTTTCCGAAGATCCATCTTTATCATGCATCTCGAACTATTGTTCTTTCGATCGTACCCTTTGATGATCTCTGCTGCAAGTAAGATATTATCTGACATTTGCCTCCCGGGGATGAAACCAGATTGGGCTTGATCAATAATATCTCCAACAACCTTCTGAAGCCTACCTGCAAGGATTCTCGAAATGATCTTATACACAACATTACAACAAGCAATAGGTCTAAAATCTCCCACTTTGTTTGCATTTTTAGTCTTAGGAATGAGCGTAATGGAAGTACAATTGTATGGAGGGAAGATAGAACTATTATTGAAAAACTCTTTAATGGCACTAGTAAGATCTCCCTTGATGATATCCCAAGTTTTCTTGAAGAAGCATGCATTGAAGCCATCTATCCCTAGAGCTTTGTTATCATTCATCCCAAACAACGCTTCTTTGATTTCCCCATCACTAACATCTTGCATGAGCATCTGTCTGTTCTTACGGTCTATCTGGGGCCCTTGACGCATCATCTGTCTATCAATCATCTCAAGGTTTGAGTGATCTGTACCCTGGAGGTGCTGAAAGAATTGGGTGATTTCAGTGTTTATCTCTGTCGCCGTGCTCAGCCAATTGCCGTTCTTATCTTGAAGCTCATAAATACTGTTTGCAGCTCTTCTCTCCTTTATGGAAGCATGAAAATAAGCAGAGTTTTCATCGCCATTGCGAATCCAGTTGATTCTTGCTTTTTGGTGGAGAGCTTTGTCCTCTATCCTCCTCCATTTTCTAACTTGGGAAACCGCCTCTTTCTCTTGCTGATGGTATTCTTCACTATTGGGATTTGCTTGGATGTCAGTCTAAATCCTATCAAGAGTTTCTTCCCAATGCATTATTCTCTGCTTTATCCCCGCGAACTCCTTTGAGTGCAAATTTTTAAGGCTCTTCTTTACATTGTTCATTTTGTACCAGATTCTCTGAAGCCCTTCCCCTTTAACCCTGATCTTCCAAGCCTTTTCAACTATTTGAAGGAAATCCTGGTGCTCACAAAGGTAGTTGAAGAATCGGAACGGCCTACTATAATGGAGGTGGTGCTTCTCTAGATTGAGGATCAAAGGAGTGTGATCCGAGAAAAGAGGGTTTGCATAGAGAACACTAGCATGACTGAAGTTGTTTAGCCATTGGATGTTCCATAGAGCATGGTTGATCTTTGAATGAATGCGATTTTCCCCTATCTCCTTGTTCGTCCAAGAGAACTCATGGCCTTTCTCAGGAATGGGATGCAGCTCTTTGTTCTCAAGCCATTGCGCCATGTCACTAGTTTCATAAGAGGACACTTGAGTTCCATTCTTCCTGTGCGTATCCTTGTAAACAGCATTAAAATCACCTATGTACAAGCAAGCAGTATTACAATCAAAATTTCCCAAGTTATGCCACAACTCTCTTCTATCTTTGACCGTGTGAAGGCCATAAATAAAAACCACATGTAAACTATCCGATGAATTTATGGGGGTGATTTTGGAAATCATAAATTGTTGGTGCGATTCACATATCTCCAATTTGCATCTATCAATCCTCCAACCCCACCCAGATACGGCCTTTCTCATGGTTGCTATAATTCGAGCTCCACTCCCATTTATTGCCAAAAATATTTTGAATTTTCTTTGTATTCGTTTCTTTGATTTTAGTCTCCAAAATACCCATTATACTAACATTATGGTCCCCAAGGAAATTGCGCACCTCCTTGGCTTTTATGGGGCTATTCATGCCCCTAACATTCCACGACCCCACGATCATTGCATTAAGGGAATTGGAGGGTTCCCGCCCCTATCATTGTCATTTGCTCCTGTTTTATCTACTAATTCACGCCCATCAAACGGTTCCACGACCTGCTGTGTATCTGTCCGCTTAGGAGAGGATATGAGCTGTTTATGGTGGTGATTGCGTCCTGATTTCCTAGCCTTTACCGTGGTCCATTCACCCTCGTCTCCCTCCTTTGCATCACTGTCTGTATCGCTGCCTGTGGGATCAATATTAGTCACGGCAGCAGCTATTGGGATCGGTTCAGCAGCGGGCTGTCCACTGTTCAGCTTAGCCGTGAGCTCCGCAACACTTGTTACCCCTTTGACAACACTTGCTACTTTTTTAGGCATCCAAATTTTACTAGTTCCTTGCCCTTTTCCTTCCTCTAATTGCCTCTTATGCTGTTCTGTGGCTTCAGCTGTCGCTTTACAATCATGACCCATTTTATCACATTTGCGGCAAAAGAAAGGTCTCCATTCGGGTATCGCTTTTTGAGTGAACTCTCTTCCCATCTTATCTCGAATCTTTATCTCCTTAACAAATTCCTGGGTGATATCCACTTCCACAAGCACCCTCGCAAAAGAAATCTTAGTTTGTTTAGCTGTGCACTCATCCGCAAGGACCGGGACTCCAACTGCGCTAACAATCCTACTTAAAGTCTCCTCCCCCCAACAATGAAGTGGAAGCCTAGGGAGCCTAATCCAGACTGGGATAACCCTCATAATCTCTTCCTTGAAATCAAAGTTCCTACTCCATTTCTTAACAATCATTGGAGCCCTATTCAGAAAGTATGGGCCTCCCTTGAGTATTTCATTGCACTCCTCCTCAGTTTTAAATCTCAAGATGAAGAATCCATCCTCATGGGAATGGATAGTTGGCATTCCTACATAAGATCAATGTTTGCGAATATAGCCGCTAAGGATGTCAACATTTACATATGCACCTACAGCATACACCACAACAGCTCTTTCCAAAGTCTAACCATTTCATCTACATCATGAGTTTCTATATGAACAACTTGCACACCATTCTCTATACTAGGAGGAATGAATTTTAAAGGCATACCAGTAGGGGGGGTATAATTTGATACCTTATCCTTCCAAGATGTCAATTGAGCAATTGGTGTGGGAGTAGATTTGTGTTGGCCTTGCCCTAATTCTGGGAACTGTTCCTCATCTTCAATTGGGCTTGATACCTTTGCAATTTCGGTGTTTTTACTACTGCTGTTCTCCAATTGCTGGTATTTCTGTGTGAGACTCGCCAATTGCTTTTTTAATTCATCCAATTCTTCGTGGGGAAACCGAGCATCAGTGACTGTGGTACCGTCTTTTTCGACAGTTGCTTTCGACATATTCAAGAGCTCAGCCTACATATCAGCAGATTGCGGCACTTCCAGATGCTCAGACTGCCCATCTTCTCCAGATTCTTCCTCGCCAGAGTCTTCTTGCTTATCCTTTGTCGGTCTGTTCTCTGAATTTCCCGAGTAGCTACGGGTAACTATGCCAGCTCGACCCTCTTCTCCCCTTCCCTTGCCCCCTCTTCCTCTCATCCCTCTTCCACCCCTCATCAAGGTGAATTTCAGTACCGTCGCCGGAAAATCAATGGAGAAACGTGAAGAGAAACGGCTAGTAGCCCATTTTCTCCAGCCTCTCTCTCTCTATCACTAGAAACTTATATATATATATATATATATATATATATATATATATATATATATATATATATATATATATATATATATATATATATATATATATATATATATATATATATAAAGTATAAACATTACACCGCATATAATTAGAAATAAAACGATACATAAATTATAGTATCTCTAGCTACACGATACATATATAATAATCTAGCTACCAACTTAATAAATTAGAAATAAACACCGCGACTTAGTCTTTGACTTTGCGTAGTTCAATATCCGTCAATTCGCATGTTTCTCTTGGAGAGTCAATAATCTACGAATTAAAATCAATTATTATTAAAAAGTTAGTCGTACATTATATAATATAATTAATATATATTATAAATAAATAATTTAAAAAACATATATAATAACTAATTAAATAAAATACTTACGGAATCAATATTTTGTACCCCGACATTCTTGACGGCTTCGATGAGATCATCCATAAATTTAATAACAAAGTAGCCGCAATGAATGGGATTTTTTTGTTGAAAACACTAAGAAAAATTAAAAATGCTTCAAAACCGTTAAAAACGCAACTTAACACTTAATTTTGAGCATATGACATTTATTTTCAATTCTAACAACTTCAACACATTTATATACACCAAATAGTGTTGTGTGCCAAGTTTCATGCATAACAAACAAGGTTTAAGCTACTTTACGCTCGAAAATGCAAAAATTCATTAAAACCGTTAAAAAACGGAACTTGACCCTTAATTTCAAGCATATGACAATAATTTCCAATTCTAACAACTTCAACACATTTATATACACCAAATAGTATTGTGTGCCAAGTTTCATGCATAACAAACAAGGTTTAAGCTACTTTACGCTTGAAAATGCCAAAATTCATTCAAAACCGTTAAAAAACGCAACTTGACACTTAATTTCAAGCATATGACAATTATTTCCAATTCTAACAACTTCGACACATTTATATACACCAAATACTATTGTGTGCCAAGTTTCATGCATAACAAACAAGGTTTAAGCTACTTTACGCTCGAAAATGCCAAAATTCATTAAAACCGTTAAAAAACGCAACTTGACCCTTAATTTCAAGCATATGACAATTATTTCCAATTCTACCAACTTCAACACATTTATATACACCAAATAGTGTTGTGTGCCAAGTTTCATGCATAACAAACAAGGTTTAAGCTACTTTACGCTCGAAAATGCCAAAATTCATTCCAAACCGTTAAAAAACGCAACTTGACCCTTAATTTCAAGCATATGACAATTATTTCCAATTCTAACAACTTCAACACATTTATATACACCAAATAGTGCTGTGTGCCAAGTTTCATCCATGAAAAACAAGGTTTAAGCTACTTTACGCTCAAAAATGCCAAAATTCATTCAAAACCGTTAAAAAACGGAACTTGACCCTTAATTTCAAGCATATGACAATTATTTCCAATTCTAACAACTGCAAAACATTTATATACAACAAATAGTATTGTGTGCCAAGTTTCATGCATAACAAACAAGGTTTAAGCTACTTTACGCTTGAAAATGCCAAAATTTATTCAAAACCGTTAAAAAACGCAACTTGACCCTTAATTTCAAGCATATGACAATTATTTCCAATTCTAACAACTTCGACACATTTATATACACCAAATAGTATTGTGTGCCAAGTTTCATGCATAACAAACAAGATTTAAGCTACTTTATGCTCGAAAATGCCAAAATTTATTAAAACCGTTAAAAAACGCAACTTGACCCTTAATTTCAAGCATATGACAATTAATTCCAATTCTAACAACTTCAACACATTTATATACACCAAATAGTGTTGTGTGCCAAGTTTCAAGCATAACAAACAAGGTTTAAGCTACTTTACGCTCGAAAATGCCAAAATTCATTCAAAACCGTTAAAAAACGCAACTTGACCCTTAATTTCAAGCATATGACAATTATTTCCAATTCTAACAACTTCAACACATTTATATACACCAAATAGTGTTGTGTGCCAAGTTTCATCCATAAAAAACAAGGTTTAAGCTACTTTACACCCGAAAATGCCAAAATTCATTCAAAACCGTTAAAAAAACGCAACTTGACCCTTAATTTCAAGCATATGACAATTATTTCCAATTCTAACAACTTCAACACATTTATATACACCAAAGAGTGTTGTGTGCCAAGTTTCATGCATAACAAACAAGGGTTAAGCTACTTTACGCTCGAAAATGCCAAAATTCATTCAAAACCGTTAAAAAACACAACTTGACCCTTAATTTCAAGCATATGACAATTATTTCCAATTCTAACAACTTCAACACATTTATATACACCAAAGAGTGTTGTGTGCCAAGTTTCATGCATAACAAACAAGGTTTAAGCTACTTTACGCTCGAAAATGCCAAAATTCATTCAAAACCGTTAAAAAACGCAACTTGACCGTTATTTTCAAACATATGACAATTATTTCCAATTCTAACAACTTCAACACATTTATATACACCAAAGAGTGTTGTGTGCCAAGTTTCATGCATAACAAACAAGGTTTAAGCTACTTTACGGCCGAAAATGCCAAAATTCATTCAAAACCGTTAAAAAACGCAACTTGACCGTTATTTTCAAGCATATGACAATTATTTCCAATTCTAACAACTTCAACACATTTATATACACCAAAGAGTGTTGTGTGCCAAGTTTCATGCATAACAAACAAGGTTTAAGCTACTTTACGCCCGAAAATGCCAAAATTCATTCAAAACCGTTAAAAAACGCAACTTGACCCTTAATTTCAAGCATATGACATTTTTTTTTTTTTGGAAAATAGGAACATATATATATATATATAATAAGAAACCACCACACTGGAAACTAGGGAGCCCAAAAGCCGCCGGCATAAAAAACCCCGCGAGGGGGAAAAGCCTTTGGAATTTGGGACCTAGAAAACCAGGCCACCCAGAACAGAGCATAGGGGTGGACTATGCTAGAGATAAGTACAACACCATAGCCCCATACACCCAAAATCCCCATCACCCAAAGGAATCAAATACATACATCCTTAGCTTATCACTATACCTCCTATACAAAGGGTTGTACCCTACAATAAAAATCTCAACTCATCATTGGCCGCAGCTACAGTAGATGTACCCAAGTCCAAACCCAGCAGTTCCTTCGCCCAGATGCAGACCCTAGTCTTCAAAGTATATATCGATAGCCCCATGTCTGGTATTCGCCCTTCGAATTTGATTCTGTTTCGCTCAAACCATATCGACCAGAGAACACATCCCAATGCAAGGTGCCATACTCTATTCCCTTTCTTCCTGGGTGCCAGCCTCTTCCATGCACGCATAAATGGGATACAGCTATTAGGGAGCACTCCAGATATTCCCCACCATTTGAGGATTTCCATCCACAGGCCCCAGGAAAATCTACAAGCAAAGAGTACATGTGAATTTGATTCAATCTCACCATTACAAAACGGCACTGTGCTTGTGTTGGGTCAATCAACTGCTTATCAACCAAAAAGTCACCTGTTTTCAGTTTCTCCAGGCTTGCCAACCATAAAGTGAGGTGAACTCTTGGGGGGGCCTTGATGCTCCAAATATAATCTGAAATGTCCTTGGGGATTATAGGTGCATCTGCTTCAGTCAATTTCGCCACTATAGATTGGATGGGGTACTTGTGGCATTCGACACCATTCCACGTCACCGTGTCAGATTTGTTAAGTATTGGACTATTCTGCTCAAGGATGAGGTTCAACCTCTCAAGCTCTACTTCTTCCCACTCATACATTCTTCTCCTCCAATGAAGTTGCCACACCCATTGGTTATCTCTCCACTCACCCACCTTTTCAATGGTATTTTCTGTTTGGGTTGAGAGCCGGAACAGTCTAGGGAAAATGAGTTTCAGTGGCCCCTCTGAGATCCATCTATCGTGCCAAAACCTTGTTGTTCTCCCATTTCCCACCTCAATTTGAAGCCCACCTTCTACGACATCTCTGACTTTCTTTGTCTCCACATCATTCACCAAAAGATGAGCCCAAGTACCATGTTTAATGTTCCTTAGAGTATCAAAGTTTGCCTTTAGCCCCTTGATATTGTGCACCGATATAAGGATTCTTTTCCATAAAGTGTCATCGCATCCGGAGAACCTCCACCACCATTTAAACAAGAGGACTAGGTTCTTTACCAATATGTTCCCTACTCCTAGTCCGCCTAAGCTCTTTGGGAGCTCAATGCACTCCCATCTCACAGGTGGAATGAACATATGGTTGTTAGCTGACACCCCCCAAAAGAATCTTCGCTGCAACTTCACAATTTTCTGGGCGACCCCTTTAGGCATTCGGAACATCCTCATGAAATATACCGGAAGGCTATTGAGGACACTCTTGAGAAGTGTCAATCTCCCTGCTCTTGATAATATCCTTGCCTTCCAAGATGTCAGTTTGCTCTCTATCTTCGATAACACCGGTTTCCATGCGGAGCAGCGTGTCATATTATCCCCCAAAGGTAAGCCCAAGTAAGTCACTGGACAAGAAAGATGGCTACAGCCCACACTCCTAGCAACAGAACGGGCCCACTCGTAATCATGTGAGCTCCAAGATATAATGCTGGACTTACTGTAATTGAGATATAGGCCCGACATAATGGCAAATATATCGAGGATCCTGAAGTAGTTTCTGACCACATCATCGTTTTTCGGAACAAAGATCAGAGTGTCATCTGCGAGCTGTAGGTGTTTCAGACGGACTTTATCCTTTCCCACCTCAACTCCTTCAATAATATGGAGCGCTTCAGCCTTTTTGAAAAGGCTTACCAGCACTTCACTCACGAGTATGAACAAATATGGTGAGAGCGGATCTCCCTGTCTCAAGCCCCTCTCCATCTTAACAGGATTCAAGGGGGACCCATTAAGTAACACTGATAATGATGCCGAATGAACACACGTCATGATCCATCTAATCCACTTTCTTCCAAAGCCCAATTTCAGCATAACCTGTTCAAGAAAGGACCATCGAACCGAGTCATAAGCCCTCTGAAAATCCAACTTAAGGAGAGCACAGAGATTTTCTTCCTTTTTAGCCATCCGATTGCTTCGTTTGCAATTAAAACTCCATCCAGGATCTGTCTATCCATAACGAAAGCGCTCTGTGACTCATCGATAAGTGGGGCGATAACCACCTTTAGTCGCAACGAGAGAAGCTTGGATATAACTTTGTACAATGCTCCAACCATGCTAATCGGCCGAAAGTCATCAATAGACTCTAGAGTCGAGCTCTTGGGAATCAACGTCACCCATGATATGTTAATAGCCCTCGCATTATCCCCATGCTCTAAGAATCTAATAACAAAACTATAGATATCCTCCTTGACCAGTTCCCACATCTCCCTGATAAACTTGAAATTGAATCCATCATACCCTGGTGCTTTATCCACACCACAAGCCCATACTGCAGCTTTGACCTCCTCCCGTGTTGGTAATGCCTCAAGGAATGTCACTTGGTCCTCAGAGATCCTAGGATGATCACCCAAGTCAAAATCTACCTCCGGTGTGTTAGGCTGAGAGAAGCGACTAGAGATGTATTTATTAATTTTACGCTTTAGATTATCTACCCCCGAGACCAACCTACCATCAAAAGCCAACTTTGTAATCTCATTCCTCTTTCTCCTAATGATTGTGGATGCATGAAAAAATTTAGTGTTATGATCCTTCATGCTGAAACCATATGTGCGTGCCTTTTGTCTCCACACCCTTTCTCTTCTAATCATCCAAGCATTAAGGTGACTTTGGGCTGTACGAAGTCGTGCACACTCCAAAACATTCAGCTGTCTGGTTTCGGCAATGAGTTGCAGATCATGTCTCACATTCTCGAGCTTCTTGATGTTATTTTCCAAGCATTCAAATTTCTCCTTGCTCCATATCCTCAGGGGTGCCTTCAAAGCTTTGAATTTGAAATGGAGACTCATGTTCGGCAGATTTCCCCAATCTCTACACAGGAATTTCTTGAATTCCGGGTTCAAGAACCAGCTGTCATAGACTCTAAAAGGCTTTGGACCCCAGTTGATTCTTTGCTCTAAGGAAAGCAATAATGGATTATGATCAGAGCAACCTCTCTTCAGACCCTCAAGTCGAATGTCCGGGTAGCTAGTGAACCAGTCATTGCTACATAGGCACCTGTCTAATCTGCTTTGGGAGTCCAGTCTGCCCCACGTGAATTTCATGCCATGAAGGGGGACATCGATGAGCTGGAGATCCTCTATCCATTCCCCAAACTCTCTCATACTCAATCATATCTCAATTGCCCTACTCTTTCTCCTGGATGTAATACTTCATTGAAATCACCAAGCAAAATTATGGGTTTTCCCAACGGCAGCAAAAGGCCTTTCAGAGTGTCATACATAACCCTTCTACCTTGTCTTTCGTTCGGCCCATATATTATCCCCATGCAGCATTCAAAGTTACCATTAACCATGCACCCCTCCAGTACTATCCACCTTTCACCTATAAATTTCTGGGAAACTCTAAACACATTGGGGTCCCAAATGGCTACAATTCCTCCACTATGTGTTTTGGATGCTAGGGCTTCGCACCAATCAAAACCATCACACCGCCACAATCTTCTTACTCGTCTCCCAAATGAGTTTCTGTGTTTTGTTTCTACTATGCCAACCAGCGACACCTTATTTTTCCGAATCAAATCCCTAATACCAATGCACTTTTCCCCACGCCCTAGGCCTCTAACATTCCAAAATAGAAAATTCGATGCTGTCATAAGTAAAACAATACCACCAAAGGGGAGAAGAAAGCTTACTCATGTTGTCGGCTTTCCTCCATTAGCTGAATTCTTTTGGACTTCCTAATCTCCACTATCATATCTCCATCTCGTCTCGAAGAAAGATCAAGTCTCCTTGCTGTGCTCCACGTGTCAACAGCTTCAATATACTCCGATGGTGTGGATTGGATTGATAGTGGCTCTGGGAGGGAATTACCCAATCTCTTCGGTCTACCCCGGGGCTTTTTGCTTGTTGACGCTTGAATTGCACTATCTTTCTTTCCTGTTACATCATTTACTTCCAATGAGCTATAACCTTGCGAACTAGGCAAAGTCGATTCGATAGTCGCCATAGGATCGAACCATGCTGAATCATATTGGATTGGGAAAGTATAGTGACCAACAACCATTTCATCTATTGAAATATCATCTACACAATCCATGTCCCTTCTAAGTATGCCTTCTGCCTCCCATTCTTTACGACTTTTACTGCATTCCCCCACTTCCATAATCACATTATTTTCTCTCCATGTCTCCTGTTGTGTATTATGCTCATGTTCCATTTGACACCTCATATCTTGCGTTTGTTTATTCTGTTCACACAAACCATGTTGTTTCCCCTTTTCAAAGATAGGCCCTGGTTTATTGATACCATCCTCATTTTCATTGTTTTGCCCCCCTGCATCATTATCATGCCCCCCTGCATCAATTTTTCTAGCACCCATTTCACTCCTATCATTTTCCCCAACATTAATTCTTTCTACATTATCTATATCATCATCACTGTCATCACTATCAACAAACATTTTGCCATGTTGCCATTCATTTTCCTTGTGCACCTTATAGCATTCGACCTCCTTTACCCATACCTCACATACACCTCCTTCCCATTCAACCTTAATACATTCCTCAATTCTACATTGTATTTTGGTTTGAACGAGAACCCTTGCAAAGGTGAGACACACCATTCCCTCCTTTTCATGATCTATATGAATGACTTTCCCCCAAGTCTCCCCAATGGTCTTGTAGTTTTCATAGCTCCCGCATTTCGGGTGTAACCCATGGCACTCAATCCAAGCTAGTCTATGGTTATAATATTGCTCATCGGACCATCGACGGACGTCGTCGAAGTACATCCGTAATAATGACGACTTTTCTACAGCTTTTTCCAACTCCTTCAAGCTTTCAAAGAAACATACTAAAAGGTTATGGTTTAAGGAAGACATACCAGTGACTGGAATTCTCTTATCCTCCACAAGCTTTGTAGCTTCCTTGAGCGTCATTTTTTCTCCAAGCTTCACGATGACGCCTTTGTTTAATTGCTCTACCATTTTTGCATTTTTCACAGCCTTTAGTCGTATGCTGTCGTGGGTAAATTTTTTCACAGTGACTGGAATCTCTTTGTGACTGGTATCTCTTTGTTTTTTCAGCCGTCGGTTTCCTTCATTATTTTCATTCGTCTTTTTTGCTGCTGCCTTCAGCCATATTTTGTCTTCATTCTTTCCATTCGACTTTCCCACTGCAGCTGCCATAATCCCTTCCTCACTGTTTTCTTCCTTTTCTAAGTGAGTTACTCCCTCCTCTATGTTGCTCTTAATACCATACACCACATCCCTGTAGGTTCTCCCATCTCTTAAAGATGGTTTGTAAAATTTCGGTGGGTTCGTAATATGCTCTGTTTTTGGTTTCGTGCCGTGGGTAAATTTTTTACCATGTCTATCATACTTTGCCATCGAAGCTATCATCTTCTTCCCTTTAATTATCTTCCCGTTCAAATATTCGATTGCCTTCAAAGCTTCAACCTTTTTATCGAACCGTACGAAACCGAACCCATCCTCGCTTGTCTTCCTGATTTTTGCTGCAAGATATACGTCCCTAACTCGACCGTATTTAGAAAATAGGTCGTGTAACCATTCTTTTGCCATGCTTCTATGTAGACCATCCACAAACACCGTCGACCATTTGTGGTAGTTCCCTCCCACCGCCGGCTCCCGAGGCACCCGCCTCCATGGGAGGTGAGCAAACCCCCGGTTACCATGGACAAAGGAAGAAGAACGGCCATCAGTTTTCTGGTATGTTGCAGGCTTAGAGGACGGTTTTTGAATTTGAATATTGCTTTCCCCATGGCGGTTTGACAGGTTGCTATGATGGCTACTATAACGTTGCTTCCGTGTAGTAGGGCGGCTTACTTGTCTGAGATTACTTTTTGCAGTTTCAGCGACCTATGGGTTCTCATTTGCACCGTTTTTCTTAGATTTTCTCACTCTAAACTCTCTCATCATGTTTTTTTTTATTAAGCATATGACAATTATTTCCAATTCTAACAACTTCAACACATTTATATACACCAAATAGTATTGTGTGCCAAGTTTCATGCATAACAAACAAGGTTTAAGCTACTTTACGCTCGAAAATGCCAAAATTCATTAAAACCGTTAAAAAACGCAACTTGACCCTTAATTTCAAGCATATGACAATTATTTCCAATTCTAACAACTTCAACACATTTATATACACCAAATAGTGTTGTGTGCCAAGTTTCATGCATAACATACAAGGTTTAAGCTACTTTACGCTCGAAAATGCCAAAATTCATTTAAACCGTTAAAAAACGCAACTTGACCCTTAATTTCAAGCATATGACAATTATTTCCAATTCTAACAACTTCAACACATTTATATACACCAAATAGTCTTGTGTGCCAAGTTTCATGCATAACAAACAAGGTTTAAGCTATTTTATGGTCGAATTGTTTTCAATTCTAACTAATTTCAATCATTTGACAAATATTATCAAATCTAATTAATTCAAGACAATAATATATACTAAATAGTGTTATATATACCTTTACTGCTCTCCATTTCGGGTTAGTGGCTCTTGTAGCACATCCCATTTCGCCACGCATTTTCTTCATAACCCTGAGACACAAGAGTAAAGAAATTAATTGAAATTAATTGACAATAATATATATATAACACTTAAATGAAATTAATTGACAATTTATAAACTTACGCATTCAACAAAGCTTTAAATTTCATGTTGCGAGGCACGGGATGTCCACGACTTAGTGAGTCGAAAATGTGCACCATATTGGTCATCAAGATAAAGAATATGTGAACGTAAGTAAAATCAAAATTTAAGTTCAATTTAATTAAATAATAAAACTAATCACCTTTCAAAGTACGGGGCCAGAATGAATGAGTGTTTAGATTCAAATGAATGTTTCAAAGCACGTTCAACGTATGCTTTGACGTCATCTGGATCAGTATCACTCTTTTCACCCCTAATAGACTCAGGATCAAACCATCCAAATGTTATTGGAGGTTCGAGGCTATTCAACTCCTCGTACATCCCACTAAACTCACGAATAAGAAAATTTTGTCAGTAATTCGATTATTAAAACAATTAAACAATAAAACCTAAATTGTAAGATAAGAAATCACATACATCATGTAGACTCAGTATCACTCTTTTCACCCCTAATAGACTCAGGATCAAACCATCCAAATGTTATTGGAGGTTCGAGGCTATTCAACTCCTCGTACATCCCACTAAACTCACGAATAAGAAAATTTTGTCAGTAATTCGATTATTAAAACAATTAAACAATAAAACCTAAATTGTAAGATAAGAAATCACATACATCATGTAGACATGAATAAGGGCGATATTCAACATCTCCCCTCGCAAAAATTGCCCAATGTCACTAGGACCAATAATGACGAAAGCATCTTCAGCAACGTGAAATTGGTCCGTGCCTAGGGGTAGAAGAAGTGGGTCCTCCTCACGCATGCGAGATGCACCCTTGTGCAGCCATAGACAATCTGAAGAGAGATCTTTAAGCTCCTCATCAGTCAAGATTGGAGTGATTGTCACCGATGATGAGGAACCGATCTCTCTTTTAGAGCCCTTTGGCTCTTTTCCTATTTCATTTTATACAATAAAATTAGTTTAATTACTCACGCAATTAAAATAATAAAAACAAATAAAATAATACTAAAGCTATATTACCTTCGCCGTGAGTCGGACCCAAGCATATGGCCATGTGACGAAACTACCTTGGGCGTTCGATAAAGTCTCAAGGTTCCATTCTGACATTGGAACCGGAAGTGAGAAATCCTCGAACCCCTTTACGATAGTTTCTACCGTCACACTAATATGGCCACGTGTAACAGGCATTGAATGCACTATTTGGCCCACTTGGTTTGGCTGCGCCTCACCGAATGCAACCTCAGTTAAGTCGCCACCACGAGCAACGCCTAACTGAGGCAACAAAAGAGAGCAAGGAGTCGCCTCCTAAAAATTTTTTCGTTTAGTATAATTAACATCATGATAAATTATCAAAACACGTTGAAATTTAAATAAATACGCGCTTGTATATCTAAAAATTAAATGTACCTTTAACACTGGCTCATCAGGTGTTGTTTCCGAAACCTGAGTAACGGAGTTCATGGTCTCCGGCGTTGGAATGTGAGGCTCGGGTGTGCTACGGGTAATGGGCTGGTGTGCTACGGGGGTAAGGGGCTCGGGCGATGGCTCCACCAAAGCCTTAGGATCCCCATGTTGACTTTGTTGGTCCTCGGCAATCAAATTGGCCAAGTCATCATGGGTAGCTCCTAACTTCTGCAATAGCGATGCCATCTTGTCGAAGACGTCCTTAGTCACTTTTGCGGTGACTTTGGCTGTGATTTTTTCCTCGATTCGTTTCTCTACTTCCTCAAGCGATGGCATCGTTCTGGATCGAGGAGTAGCGAACTCTTTGCCGAATGCTTTCTTCACGCCCACGCGGACGCCTCCTTTGCCGACTACCCGCCCCTGATGGTCTTTCCCTAAGACCATATGCAATGCATCAACATTGCCTTTTGGGGTGAACTCCCCCGTAGCCTCTTTTTCCTTCCAGCCCATCTGTTCAAATAAAAACGATCAATTAGTTTAAACACATAACAAATCAAGAATATAACGCTAAATGATATGAAAACTCACCACGGCATCCGCAATCTTCTTCGTTCCAGGATCGGGAATGGTAAATTTACCACTTTCATCTCGAGCATGAAGCCCGCAATACCGATCTAGCACCCGATCTCCAGCTGGAGTACTCACGGATGGGGTAGTCGTAGATGAGCTCGCGGCTGAACTCTGTTTGGGGTATAATCCCGCATCCACCCACTCTTTACGGGCCTCATCATAAGTTCTTGAGCCCATGTGATGGTAAAACTTCCTTTTCTTTGCCGACTCGGAAGCTTTACCACGTTTTTCCTAATTAATCAACATAATAAGTCAAATGTCATATATTATTAGTTTAATAATTAAATCAAAAGAAGTAAATAAAAATGAAAAGCTATAATACTTACAACTTCATTAAGAGTTGTTTTTCTAGCAACAAATGTCTCCCACTCATTTTTAGATATGTGTGGCCATATCTCATACGGCATTTTGGAGGGAGCTTGTTCTCCATCTTTAATTCCCGTTTTGACCTTCTTGGTCAAACGGTGACGCTTCTTGGTAATCCAACCACCTACGAGCTTTGCCTTGAAGTCTCTTAATCTTTTAGCAACAGCTGAAAGAAAAATACTCTTCTTTTCTTCGTCGTGCTCGATGTGGAAAAGATTCTACAAAAGGAAAATATAATTAATAATTAATGTCAATTCAATTAATTTTAAAATGAAAGTAAATTACTAAAAAACTAAAGATGCTTATTACCATCGTATCACCCCAAAATGACTTCTTCAAGCCCTCTGGAACCTCGTACCAGGCGTGTAATATGGAAATCTTTCGAACACATAAACCCACTTGTTTTCCATATTCTTTACGCCATTTTCCACACGGTTGACCCAGCGCATTGTATTCGAGGTACATGGGCTCTTTGACTTTGAGGTTTTTCGTAGGACCTCGCCCTTTTCGTTTCTTTGAAATTGTCGCTGTTTTAGTAGAAGCCGTCTCATCAATAGGAGGAGCAGAATGAGCCAATTGCTCGTATCTAACAAGAGGGTCGTCATCCTCAATGGCATCATCATCATCAACTATGTCCTTTTCCTTCGTCGGATCATAGTCCTTATCCGACTCACCATGGACATCGTCATCCACAGTCTCAATCTCGGGCACAATGTCGTCTCTGAAAAGATGCATTGTAGATCAAGTACCTGAAAGTGACAAAAATCGTTAAAAAAAACCGTTAAAAAAAGCAACTTGACCCTTAATTTCAAGCATATGACAATTATTTTCAATTCGAACAACTTCAACACATTTATATACACCAAATAGTATTGTGTGCCAAGTTTCATGCATAACAAACAAGGTTTAAGCTACTTTACGCCCGAAAATGCCAAAATTCATTCAAAACCGTTAAAAAACGCAACTTGACCCTTAATTTCAAGCATATGACAATTATTTCCAATTCTAACAACTTCAAAACATTTATATACACCAAAGAGTGTTGTGTGCCAAGTTTCATGCATAACAAACAAGTTTTAAGCTACTTTACGCCCGAAAATGCCAAAATTCATTCAAAACCGTTAAAAAACGCAACTTGACCCTTAATTTCAAGCATATGACAATTATTTCCAACTCTAACAACTTCAACACATTTACATACACCAAATAGTATTGTGTGCCAAGTTTCATGCATAACAAACAAGGTTTAAGCTACTTTACGCTCGAAAATGCCAAAATTCATTAAAACCGTTAAAAAACGCAACTTGACCCTTAATTTCAAGCATATGACAATTATTTCCAATTCTAACAACTTCAACACATTTATATACACCAAATAGTGTTGTGTGCCAAGTTTCATGCATAACAAACAAGGTTTAAGCTACTTTACGCTCGAAAATGAAAAAATTCATTAAAACCGTTAAAAAACGCAACTTGACCCTTAATTTCAAGCATATGACAATTATTTTCAATTCTAACAACTTCAACACATTTGTATACAGCAAATAGTGTTGTGTGCCAAGTTTTATCCATAACAAACAAGGTTTAAGCTACTTTACGCCCGAAAATGCCAAAATTCATTCAAAACCGTTAAAAAACGCAACTTGACCCTTAATTTCAAGCATATGACAATTATTTCCAATTCTAACAACTTCAACACATTTATATACACCAAAGAGTGTTGTGTGCCAAGTTTCATCCATAACAAACAAGGTTTAAGCTACTTTACGCCCGAAAATGCCAAAATTCATTAAAACCGTTAAAAAAGGCAACTTGACCCTTAATTTCAAGCATATGACAATTATTTTTAATTCTAACAACTTCAACACATTTATATACACCAAATAGTATTGTATGCCAAGTTTCATGCATAACAAACAAGGTTTAAGCTACTTTACGCCCGAAAATGCCAAAATTAATAACCTTAAATAATTCATACCTTGTGAATCACTTAATTCAAATGTATTCCTTCCGTGTGATCTACACGTATATAACCAACATCTTCATCATCTTCATTCACCGATTTTGGATTGATAAAGGGCGGGGAGTCTTCAAAAGCATTATATTCTTCCTCATCCTCAACATCACCTATACCAAGGATTCCTTTTTTTCCCGGTATAACAATAGACCATTGTTTATTAGAAGGGTCTTCAATGTAAAATACTTGGTTGGCTTGTGTGGCTAGTATGAATGGCTCCTCACCATCACGCAAGCGATCCAAGTCTACAAGAGTGAATCCACAAGGGTCGTCATTTTTAACGCATCGTCGATTATTATCCACCCACTTGCATTTGAAAAGACCCATAGTGAAAGTACAATAGTCAAGCTCCCATATTTCATGTACCCGCCCGTAGTATACCGATTTAGCATCAACCGGCGATTGATCCTTGGCACTTGCCTAAAATGTAGATGACGACAAAATAGAAACCCCACTATTCTGCAGATACGATGATTTCTTATCTTGACTCTCTGTTCAAAATGTAAACCCATTGACATCGTAACCCTCATATTTGTTGACATCATCACGAGGACCAAAAGCTAACCACTTAACAGTTTCAGATACACCCTTTAGTTCTTCACATATTACTCGATTATGAAACCAATCAACAAACGTCTTGTTATGCAACTGCATCAATGCCCTATCACCTCTAGACGGATATTTTGCGCGCAATATATCAAAATGTTCATTCAAAAAAGGATGAACTTCTGAAATATGATGCAACACATACAGGTGTGCTTGTAACAGACTATCCCGAGAAGGTGTGATTGTTTTAGATCAAATTGTTCCTTTTCCTTCAAGTCTTCCTTCATGTCGAGAGGTGGGTAGTCCAATAGGCTTTGTCATAGCCATATACTCGGCTATAAAACTACCAATCTCATCACTTACAGTGCCTTGAATCATACTCCCCTCTGGTTGTGCTGGATTCCTCACTTTGTTTTGTAACACACCCATGTGTCTCTCAAAAGGATAGCACCACCTTAGAAAAACTGGACCTAAAAGCTTGATTTCACGAACAAGATGAACAATAAGATGAACCATTATGTCAAAGAAAGAAGGTGGAAAATACATCTCAAACTTGCATAAAGTTACAATCACGTCGAGTTGAAGAGCATCAAGTTTAAAGGGATCAAGAACTTTACTACAAATAGTGTTGAAGAACGAACATAGCTCGGTAATAGCATATCTCACATGTTTTAGCAATATTCCACGTAGTGCGATCGGTAAGAACACTTGCATCATTACATGGCAATCGTGAGATTTCATGCTTCCCAACTTCAATTCACCATTAAGGGTCACAAATCTCTTCATGTTAGATGAGTACCCAGAGGGAACCTTAATGCCATACAAAGACTCAAAAAAGGCTCGCTTCTCTGCTTTGGACAATGTGTAGCAAGCTGGAGGCAAATAAACTTTTTCACTACTCATCTTCTTCTTACCGACCTTTTCCTTGCTACTACCACCAACTTCATCAGTTCTTTCTCTTTTCTTACTCCCCTTAACCCGTGCCCACAACTCCGGACGAATACCCTTACATTCAAAGTAATCTCGCACGGCCTTATTATCCTTTATCTTACCCGGAATGTTCATGAGAGTCCCGAGTATGGCATCGCATACATTTTTCTCTATATGCATAACGTCAAGACAATGCCTAACCTGTAGATCTCTCCAATATGGAAGCGTCCAAAAGATTGATTCTTTTTTCCACAGTCGATCTTCACCCCCTTGAACTTGCCCTGTTTTACCAAATACAGTTTCAACCCCCTTAACTTGTTCGTAAACCTCATAACCGGACAACGGTCGACGAGCTACACGATCCTCAACCTCCCCGTTGAACATCTTCTTCTTCTTACGGTATTGGTGATCTCGTGGGAGGAACTTTCGATGATTCATGAATACATGTTTGCACTAAGGAATCCACGTGGATTCCATGTCATCGATACATATTGGGCACGCTTTCTTCCCTTTGTTCTTATACCCTCATAAGTTTCCATAAGCCGGAAAATCGTTAACGGTGCATAAAAGCATTGCACGTAAGGTGAACTCCTCATTAGCATATGCATCAAACACGGAAACTCCTTCATCCCACATCTTTCTCAAATCCTCAACAAGAGGTGCAAGATATACATCTATGTCGTTACCAGGTTGCTTAGGACCCGAGATAAGAAGCGAAAGTATAATGTACTTACGCTTCATACACAACCAAGGTGGCAAATTATAAATCACTAAAAGTACCGGCCAAGTACTATGTTGAGAACTAAGATTGCCAAATGGGTTCATTCCATCCGTGCACAGTCCGAGCCTTAAATTACGAACTTCATCCCCAAAAGTCTTGTGCAACCTATCAATACTCTTCCACTCCGGAGAATCGGATGGATGTGTGAGCAAGTGATCTTTTTTCACCCTATTTGCATGCCACCTCAAATTTAACGCATCTTTCTTTATAGAAAACAAGCGCTTGAATCTTGGTATTATTGGAAGATACCACAATACCTTAGCCGAGGGCCCTTTAGCATCTCGAGCCCCTTTACGCTTGTAACGCGATAACCCACACCTAGGACACTCTTCTAAGTTCTCGTTTTCATTCCGATAAAATACACAATCATTCGGACACGCATGAATCTTCTGGTACTCTAACCCAAAAGGACACATTAGCTTTTTGGCATAGTATGTCGACTTTGGAAGTTCATTTCCCTCGGGAAGCATCTCACCTAACGCTTCTAATAACATTGTGAAACTAGTGTCACTCCAATTGAACTTTGACTTAATGTTGAAAATCGTCAAAACTGCTGTAAGCTTGGTGAACTTTGTACATCCAGGATACAAAGGCTTTTGAGAAGCCTCTGTCAACAAGTCAAATACACGAGGACGTTTTCCTAACTCATCCTCGACTCCCTCCATCATCTCATCAACAAGATCCACATCCTCATCAACATTCTCTTAATCCACTACATCCTCATTAATATCGGCCACATTATTGACATCCTCAACAACACTATTTTCCTTGTAAACTCCCTCCTCACCATGCCAAACCCAAACATGATATTGAGGCCTAAACCCACGTCGAGGTATGTGCTCCCTAAGCATATAAACACTATCTACCTTTGATACATTGCCACAATTGACACATGGGCAATAAAAACCAACTCCCCCCGTCCTAATTTGATGTTCAACCGCAACACTACAAAATTCTAACACGCCATCAATAAATTCCGACGAGTCAATGCTTCCATACATCCAAGAACGATCTTTTGTCATCCTAAGTGTGATTATTTAATTCAAAACAAAATTAATACACATTACATACATAACTATATATATACTTAACCTTAGATAACCCAAATTTACCATATTTAACCTTCTTATTATTTAAAATTGTTCAAAAACTATGTATATTTTAATTAATTAACAAACTAATAATACATAAGTAAACTATTGTGATTATTCATACATAAGTAAACTACATACATAATTAAACTACATACATATAAAACCAAATTAAATTATATAACATCAACCAAATCAAATTATTAAAGTTTCAAACTAAAGTTTAAATGTACAATTCAAATGTATTACAATTCAACAACAATTCAAATAAACTCATATTTAAACTATAAATAATAAACAATAATCAACAACAATTCAACTTTTAAATAATAAACAAAAATCATACATTTTAAATAAACTCAACAATGTCCAATAATACATTTCAACAATTCAACAATGACTAACAATTCAAATGTACAATTCAACAACAATTCAACAATGAAAATTTTAAATAATAAAAGAAATTACCTTGTGAATCTAGATGAATAATAAGAATATGACCTACAATTAAAGAAGAAAACAAAATTAAGCATACGAACATTAATTCCATTATAAGCAACATAATTTCGTGCAAGAATGAACAAGAACCAATGAACATGAACAAGAAGAATGAACATCAAAAAAATGAACCAACATTATACCAACAACAAGAATGAACATAAAAAAAAATGGACCAACATCTATAATTTGATAATGAACCCTATAATTAACCCTATTTCGGGCAAGAAAAAAAATAAATAAAAGAAAACAAAAAAAATTATAAAAACCAAATAAACAAAAATTATACCTTGAAGATGAACAAGAACCAATGAAGCCCTAATTTCGTGAGGGTTAGAGCTTGAAGAAGCAATTATTTTCGAACTAATGAAGAACAAGAAGAAGCAAAGATTTTCGTTTGAACAAAGCTAGGTTTTCGTGGGTTCGTTTGAAGAAGCAAAGAACAAGAAATTGTTTTCGAACTAATGAAGAACAAGAAGAAGCAAACAAGAACAAGAAGAAGAAATTGTTACAAAACAAAGAAGAAGAAGAAGAAGAAATTGTTACAAAACAAGCAAAGGTTTTCGTGGGTTAGAGCTTGGAATGAAGACAGTAGCAAGACAGTAGCAAGAGTTCTAATTTTCGAAGAGCAAGCAATAATACAGTAGCATTTGAAAAGAGACGTTATATTTTCCACCTTCCTATTTGGGGCTGCGGTTTTTGGCATTGACCGCAGCCCCTTTGCTTTGATTTTTTTTTATTTTCTGTATTAATTGGGATTAATTAAGGGCTGCGGTTTTCATGTATGTCCGCAGCCCCTTTGCTTTGATTTTTTTTTTATTTTCTGTATTTAATTGGGATTAATTAAGGGCTGCGGACATCCATAAAACTGCAGCCCCTTTAGTATTTTTTTTTCATTAATTTTTTAAGGGGTTAAGGGCTGCGGTCAATGCCAAAAACCGCAGCCCCTTGGTACTTTTTTTTTCCAGCTTTTTTATTCTTTACTAGTATAGAAACCCGTGCAATGCACGGATTTTTCTTAATAGAAGTTAATATAAAAATATTAATTATAATTAATGATTTAATTATATATTAATCATATTTATGAGTCTCCCTTCAAATATAAATAACATTTATAATAATATAATAATAAATACGTACCAAAGCATTAGATATAAATATTTATGTGACTCATACATACTTAATTTCTGAAAAAACTATAAGATATCAAAAGTAATATTGTATAACATCTAAAGGTTTTGAAAGACCTCTTTGTATACAACATTATCAGTGCTAGAAGTTATCTCATCATTCTTATCACATATAAGAATTTTTAGACCTTTTCTGCTAGTAACTATAGAACATGCGACATATAATTGTCCATGACTAAAAACAGGCTTAGGAAGGAACAAACTAACGTGCGATAACGATTGTCCTTGGCTCTTATTGATCGTCATGGCGAAACACAATGACACCGGAAATTGCCTTCTTTGAAGAGCAACTGGGATTTTAGAGCTATCAGAAGGTGTGAGAGTGATCCTTGGAATGAAAATCTTATCACCAATGTTAGATCCGGATATAACAGTTGCTTTTATAACTCGTTCACCTAAATGATCAACTAATAACCGTGTACCATTGCATAAGCCAGCTGAATGATTCATGTTCCTTAGCATCATTATTGGAGCACCAACTTTTAACAATAGCTTATGGTTAGGAACTCCAGATGCACGTATTTCTAGATGTGTACTTTACCCATGTATCAATGCTAAATACAAAATTATGGTGGGTGTCAAATAAATAAAAAATAGCTTATATTTTAATCGTACTTTTTTTTTAGTTTGTCTTTTTTATTTTGCACTTTTTTGTTTTTTAATCACCTATTTTTATCACTTACTTTTTTTTATCCTATTTTAAAATCAATTTCTATCAATAGTAAAACATTTATTAGTTTTTTAATTTCAAAAAAAAGATAGAACAAATATTTTTAACATTGAATAGTCCCTTATGAAGTAAAAAAAAAAATACAATGTACCTATGTCTAGAAGTCTCCTAGCTCTTAATTTGCCTAAAGTTTACCTATTAAACCATCAATAGCTCTATAAAAAAATACTCCAACTCAACCTATATCTAGCTTTATAAAATAGCCAGCCTAAAAAGTTTGTCTAACATTACACCTTTTGTCACTACTTTATATAAAGCTTCTGACATTATAAAGCTTTTGATAGTTTTTAGGCAAATTGATCGTTCATGCTATTTCATACATTATATTTAGGCAAATTGATGGTTCATTTTTTTAAGGGAAAAGTGTTAAAAAATACTTTCTCTGTTCTTTTTTACCTGCAACATAGTTAACTACGATACTATTCATCAAACAAATTGACTTTTATATTGTCGGTACTCTAAAAGTTAAAACATAGCCATATGAGATCTTGTTTGAATCGTCTCGATTCAAAGTTTATTTATTTTGAGTTTTTATATTTTTTTGATATGTATACTTAGATATATTAAAAATTGAATTCATACATTGGGGAGTGTGAAAAAGCAAATGATGCAACTAATATGGAACGGAGGAAGTATCTAATAAATTTCTTTCTTAAAAAAGTACTTAATAAAAAAATATTTTCAACAAAATACATAACAAAAATTTTTCTTTTCCAAAGAGTACCAACTAACGGCTGAGGTTAAGTGTTTCGTTATCTTTTTTTGTCCATCTTTAAAAGTACTTAAAAAAAATTGTTTTCAATAAAGTACCTAATAAAAATTTTCTTTTCAAAAAAGTTAGGTACTTTTTAATGGATGATGTTTTTAAAGTTATATATTATATTGTGATTGTATATTATATTGTGATTGTGAACTTGTTTATGGATGATGTTTTTAGAGTTTTATATTATATTGTGATTGTTTTGGATAATTATATTGTGTTCTTGATACTTGTTTAAAAAAAAATTTTATTAGGTAAATTTTTGAAAAGAAATTTTTTATTAGGTACTTTTTAAAAGATGAATAAAAAAAATGTATTAGATACTTTTTGACAATTATCTTTTTTTAATAAGCTAACTATTAAATGTAATAAGAAATCTCTTATTTGCCTAAATATTGTATTATATAATAAAAAAAGAATGAGAGTAAGAAATGTTGTCTTAGCTTATTTATTAGGAGATTGTGCATTGATGGTTACTTTACTCTTTCAACAACCCATATCATATAGAA